>JAPSGF010000034.1:4594541-4805267 GCA_035772895.1 Perdix hodgsoniae
CAGGTGTCCAAAGAACTGTGAGAGTGCTTTAAAACGACGTTTTCTTTGCTGCTGCTTCTCCAGCAGAAGTCTGTAACGCTCATGGGTTCCTTATGCATCACGGAAAGACCTGCAAGCCTGCCTTGGCTGCCTGAGCTTCTCATAGCACCATATGATCATCAAGGTCACAGAGACCACTAAGATGATCTAGTTCTACCATCAGCCCGTGCCTGTGAGCGCTCTAGACCGTGCCCCAAAGAGGGGCGAAGTAGCAGCAATTGGGCAACAGCAGTGCACTCGTACCTGCTGGCCCCGGGGAGCACCGGCTGCACCAGGCCGGTTGCTCCACATGCTCTGCATGCTAAGGAAACACACCTCTGCTTCATCCAGAAGCTGTGCCCACACCTGTAGAGCCAAAGTTCATAAAGCATTGAAATAGCCTTGCTTCTTCCACCACAGGCATCCTTACCAGCCCTGTAACTTCAGAAGCGTCATCCTTGATCAGTGCACAAGTGAGCTTAGGGTGCTGACAAAGGATTCCTGTAATGACTTAGGAATGCTGTAATG
Organism: Perdix hodgsoniae; assembly: GCA_035772895.1. Taxonomy (NCBI): domain Eukaryota; kingdom Metazoa; phylum Chordata; class Aves; order Galliformes; family Phasianidae; genus Perdix; species Perdix hodgsoniae. Next base: position 4,595,088 of record JAPSGF010000034.1, read on the forward strand.
CTAATTCTAATTTATTACTTAACCACACAAAAGACACATTCACTTCCCTTGAACCTGAAGTCATAGAACTTACACCAGCACTGCTCTAGCCCTCTCTACTGAAAATTAACTCAGCAAAGCAGTATTTGCATTTGTAAAGCAAGTGCGCAAATATTGGAAGGGCTGGGAAAGCTGGGAAGTTTTACAATGCATTTCTAAACAAGATCTTAATCTCATTTTCGGTCCCTAATTTTGCAAGATGTAAAGTTCTTAAAAGCAAAGCCCTGAATTCCATTGCCCATCTTGCGTTAATATTAACCAAATCCGAACAGGGTAGGAGACAAAACACATTCCCAGTTATTAAAGACAGATCAGGTTTAGCAAGAGTTTCCTCCAGAAGGCCAGTTCTTTATCTGCTCACTCGTTCAAATTCATAAACGAAAATACCGAGAAGGCAGAGTGCAATATTTCTAATTTACGTTGACTTATATTTGGGCAAGCTTAAGTAGTAAAAAAGCAATTCCTTTTATTTGAGTTCTGCATTTAGACTCTTAAAAAGATCACATAAGTTATCAGTCACCACATGACCCTAATATTTTCATCCATTGCCTTCCGTGTGCTGTTTTTCTTATCCTTATCTGAAACATCAGCTCTACCATTAAGCTTAAATCCTACAAATACTTACAACTGTGCTCAGTTTTGGGTTCATGAAGAAATCCACTCTGCGTTCCCAACAAAAGTATACACACAACAAAACTAACTACGTGCTTTCTTGAGGGTCTTTCTTAGTTTTCACAACTTTTAGTGTTTATGTTTTTAATTTCTGATGTTTCATGTTTCTTTTCTTTTTTTCTTTTTTCTTTTTTCTTTTCTGGATAGCCTTGTCTAGTATTAGATATGGAGGTTGGCGGCCCTGCCTGCGAGAGTAGTCTTGAAGCTTGATGATGCTTGAGGTCCTTTCCAACCCAAGCCATTCTATGGTTCTATGAATCTGTGATTCTTTTAAGCTCTTAGACATTGGTGTGAAATTGTGGCTTTAATTGGGTCACTGAAAATAGTCCCAGTTGACTGAGAGCACTAGTCCAGATTTTCCTATTTGTCTTTGAGACATCAAGGCAGAGTTGAGCACTAAAATGGTCTTCTGTCTTTTTTCTGCTGATCTGTTCTGCAGACGTCATGCTCACAAATTTATTATTTTCTTTTAAAGGAATTACACACATCTAATCAAATTTTCCAGAGTAAAAGTTGACATCCAGAGAACTGCCCAGGATGAAAAAAACAAAACAAATCAAAACAAAACAAAACAAAAAACCAACAAACCAAGCCACTCAAATAGGAAGTTTCTTCCTCTAAGCAGCTGCTTTGTCTTGTTTTCTTAAGCTGTGTGGAGAAGAGGGCTGTGTGGAGAAGAGGGCTTGTTTGAGAATCTTCTTGGATGGCATTTAACATGCTACAAACATCTTTATTGATGTAATTATGAGGAAGATTTGATTATTTTGCTTCTGAGCTCTGATCCCATCTTCCTTAAGGGAAATAAATAAAGTAGGAAAAAAAATAAAGGGAAAAAAAAAAAAAAAGAAGCAATAGAAAGTGCAACTTTTGTCTCTGACTCCCATAGAAGCCAGAGCTGTTTTGAAAGCAAAAGCCAGACAACATGGCTTTAGCAGCTGGCAAAATATTATGCCACTGGAAATGTCATTTCTCCTGTGCTCTTTTCATCCAGTCTCTCACCCAGTGGAGGACTGGGTGGAGTTGCCGACTGAACCAGACTCTCAGGAGACAGAAAGCGAAAAATGAGAAAGGTAAGAAACAGGGAGATGACCTGCTGTGTCACACCACGGTAACTGTTGGAGACTATTGCCACCAAGCTAAGTAATGTCAGGAATGCATCATGAGTCTCAGGAACATCCTTCTCCTCCAGCAGTGGCTCATACTTGGCCATTTTATGGCAAAAGCTGTCTTCACGGCTCTCTGCCAGTGCATAGCACAGGCTCTAGAGCATCCATATAACCTTTCCTGGATTCCTATTCCACTTTAGCAGCAAGTGTTTTTCGCTTTCCGGAAGGTGGTTGTGCCAGAGTCCAAGGCTGGAGTTCATCTCATGAAATTTTTAACATCCAGATGTGTAATCTGATATTTTCAATTTCTAATCAGTGTGGAGAAATCCTGCGTATTTTTGCAATTCTCACCTTACTTTTCTTAGCTGTTTACTGTAGGCATCAAACTATAACCACAGCAAAGCTTTTAAAAGTGAGCATTGCCAGTGTTACGTGCTCAGAACTGTAGGGGAGGTAAGTTCAGCAGCCAGTGGGAACAGCTCGGGGACGGCAAGACTTACTTCATGTTTTCCCCCATACACTTTCTAGTGGCTCCCTAGCAATATTTTAAGCTAAAACACATGTAATATGTATGAGAGAATACATATTGTGATACAATACAGTTTTCTGGATGAATACAGTACTTGAGTTCTGCAAGTCTTCGCAGTGTCCAATCTTACTGACATAAAATATTTATGTTGCACTCTCCTGTACACACATTAATCATGCAAAAACCGTTCCAAAGCAGATTGCCGATGATTGCATTTTTAATTTTTTGGAACTGAAGTGTAATTCCTAATTAAAGCAAATTGTAAAATACATGCCAGAAAACCACCTAAAACGGTCTAGCTTTATTTTTACACTCTTAGATGTCTATTTTAAGCCTTTTCATTTTGAAAGGGAGGTCCAACCCTACAAGGAGGGTTGAAGTCTTCAGTTTCTAGCCAAACTCAGTTCTTATTGATAGAAATAAGGCTTGGAAAGAAAACCAATTCAATTTAAAATACTGACATGTAAACGAAAGCTGTTTCTGGCTTGGCATATTACTTATTCAGTCTGGCCCTTTGTCCAAAGAAAATGTGTGAGGGAAAAAAGCAAATGCTTCTGAAAAATCCACTTATTTAAAAAAAAAAAAAAAAAATGACAGCTAGTTGAAATACAAAAAGTTTTACAGGAAGCAGATTCAGTGCATGGAAATGCGTACTGAATTAATTTATACTCTTTCATTGCAATTTATTATAGAGATTTTGTGTCCCCAGGGGTGGAATAGCAAAACCAGAAGACTAGAATTGATGACAAAGATTGTTAGACATGGAAACACATTCTTATGAAGATAGATCAACACTATACTTCAGAATGGAAACCAATAAGAGGAAATTGAAGAAATGCATGCAGAAAAATACTGGAAAGGTACTGAAATAGAATTGTCTTTTCTCACCAGAAATAAACAAGTAAACATTCACTTAATCAAGAGGTAACACATTTGTAACTGACAAAAGGAAACATATTTTTCTACTGTGTAAATGCACATTTCCAAAGAACGTCATTCCTTCCAGGAACAGGAAGCTTGTGAAGATAACAAGAACATCAGGTAACACAAGCAGAAATGAAAATATCTAACACGATGCATAAACTTCGTATTTCAGGGAATATGCTGTTTTTAAGAAGCTATATGATAATAATTTTGTATGAGAGTATACTCCATTATTTTCTATTGTAGGATTTCCTGCTGTAACGTAAATCAAATTGATAACCTCTACTGAGCTATTGGAAACAAGCTATTAGGGTATAGACTGATTAAGTATATGACTGCCTCACCTCACCATTATTATTTCCAAAAGGTTTTCCTAAGCACAAAAGAGATAGCTTATAATAACTTGAAATAGTTCTGTTCTTTGCAGTACGTGTGTTGGATAGAAAGTACACTCAGAGGACTGCAAGTGCTAAAATTTCATTGTCTACAGGAAACAAATGTCATAACCTTAAAAGGGTGCATTTCATCATTTTTAAGGTATTGTATTTTTGTATTGTTTCGTTCAGAAAGAGTTTTTCAAAAAAATCTAGTTCATTTACAATTTTGAATTATCAAAAGCTGTTGAGAATGGAAAGTTATAAGAGTAACTCTCAAATACTGAATCCACAGAGCACAGTACTTATGAAAGATAATATCCAGACTCACACCAGAATGGCAAAAATAATCAGACATCATCCTCTAAATGACTCGGATAAGTTTGCAATTAAATTAGTAGACTTAAGGAAATTTCCCCAGCACATTATTTAATTGACAGTAAGACTTTGGTTGCAAAGCCTGTTGTACCTGAAATATCATAGAGTAGATATACCAGCAGTCTAAACTGGCAAGGCACTTTCTGACAAATAGACCTTCACACCATTATCTGACAAAACAAGGCATACTATAGTAAAAAAGGGGCTCTGATTTGTCTACACACGTCTGTTTACCAACACAGCTGCTTTGGCCACAATTGACGTCTCCACATTATGGGGCTACGGTAAGATCCAGAATCATGGAATTATAGAATCATTCAGGTTGGAATGATTACCTTAAGGTCATTGAGTTGAACCACTGACCTGACTCTACCAAATCCATTACTAAACCATGTCACTTAGCATCCACATGTCTCTTAAATGTTTCCATGCATGGTGATTCTACCACCTCCCTGGGCAACACTTTGAGTGCCACATGCAAAGGGATGATCCCTTCACTGATTCTGCTGGCCACACCATTTCTGATGGAGGTCAGTATTCCATTGGCTTTCTTGGCCACCTGGGCATGCTGCAGGCTCATGTTCAGCTGGCTGTCAGCTGACACCCCCAGGTGTCAGAGGGTGTTTCTGCCAGGTGTCTTTCCAGTCACTCTTCCCCCAAGCCCATAGAGCTGCTTGGAGTTGTTATGACCCATATGGCAGAGGCGACGACTGCTTTCTTTGGAGAACTAACTTTTTTGCTACACTGTTGGTCCAAATCAGAGGCATAAGGCTTCTGATGAATGTAGAGCTCACCTCTACTTTTTCTTGTTTGGAACATTGTGAGGGCAGTTCTCAAAAAATATCCGAAAAGACAGACAGAACAAAAGTGATTGGCAAAGAATAATACTCTGGAAACATTGCAGTTCAACATTTCTTGTGCCAATTGACATCAGCAGTGGATAACAAAGAAAGCTACTCTTTGTAGAGGAAGAATCTCAAGGCACCTGCATATGACTCTCCCGGGGCCAATTATTCTGCAAATATTTCTCAGTGATGCAGCGAGCATATAAGTTTTCACTCAACCATGCAGGAAGGAGCTAAAATTTTTTAATTAAGTCCTGCTTAAATTCTGGTAGCTGTCATTCTGCCTTTTAGAGCCAGGTGCTAACCCAACCGTAACCAAACCTTCAAGCCATCTAAGCAGAGAAAGGGCTAGGGGAAAAAAAAATAAGTGTGAGAATAAAAAGCTATTCCAGGGGACAAGAAAGGTTACAGACTCAAAAAGAGATAGGGCAGCAGAGCAGAGCACCTCTCACCATCCATCATTCCTGGAATGTGTTTGGGCAAGCAATGGGTGCTTCTCACAAGATCTCTCCCAGTTGACATGAGAAGATGGGGGACTGGAAGCAAGTGATGGAATTGGCAGGGTCCCCTCAACTGTGCTTGTTTCTCCTGATGTCTTGAATGGCCACTTTGGAGAGGAGACTGATGAATAGTCCTGTGCTTACTGTCCCTTGTATTACAAACATCTCAGGTAATTGTTAATGAAAATGTGCTTGAAGAGTATGTATTCCTTAATCTAGGAGGGACTGAAATGCTGATGTGCACCAAGAAGGCCTGCTTTTTTCTGTCAAATGTGATTTAATGCAGAATTTTGTTTACTTTTAATTTCTATTCTTTCCTGACTTTTAAAATGTTCCTTATTCGCTGTAGTAATAATGGGCTTCTGATGTGAGAAAACAAATTACATGCTTCCTTTATGAGCAGCTTCAGTGCAATGATCTGAAAGTACTCACATATATTAGTGAATTAATCCTGACAGTGTACTTCTCAAACGACATCTTCATAACTGGAAACTGCAGCTTATCTTTTTTGCTTCCTTTGCATAGTTTACTATTAATGGAATCAAACAATAAAACGTGATTAATAATAAAGTTCTATATATGCTGGAAGGCAAAATACACAGATATTTTTCAGCAAACTTTGTCAAATAATTTACAAAACAAACATAAATTTTCTGACTTTGCACTCTTGCTGTTTATTTACTAAACTACTTTATTTTTCAATACTCATCTACACTTGCAAGTATTGTTTCCAAACTGTCAATAAATAGTCATGGATTGTGTATCCAATTCGGAAATACATTTATTTCAGTGACTGAAAACACAAATTATTCCCACAATGCAACCTCCTACAGTCACAGAAGCTTTTATGCAACCTATAGCAGAGGAGGAGCATGACATTGTCTCATTTATGTTTATCCTAACAGCCTCCCTGTTCCGTAATGTCCTGTTCCTTTGAAGCAATTGTCCCCTTGGATCAGTGTGATTCAAAACCTTAATATTTGAGAAATCCTTACTTCTCCAGTCCTAGCCCAGATAGCAGGCAGGCAGACACTGTGGGCATTGCCTCCCATAAATTGAGAAGACACTTAAATACTGTGCTTCTGCCTGGAAGGAAAGACAGAGCATGAATCTCCTCACTCTGGAGAGTAGGGAATGTTTAAGGCTGTTTATGGTGCATCTGTAGGAAAAATCACATTTATAAGTAAAATAGAATAGATGCAAACCCAGGAAATTAGAAGCAATATTGCTGAAAGACGAGCATCTCTCTTGAACAGTAAAGGGATACTTACATTAGGAGGACAAAAGTCCATTTGCCCCAGCATCCTGTCTCTTGACAATTGTGTTTATGAAAATAAACAAGGCACAGAGCAAGTTCAAGGTGATGCTTCCCCTGGCATATCCTGCCAGCATTAACTTCCTATGCTAGTTGCCATACCAGCATCTTTAGTTTTAATAAAATCTGATGGACTTTTCTTCTGTTGTTGTATTTGACTTTATACAGCAACGTATTAAAAAAAAAATTTGTTTGTTTTTGATTTATTTTTTTGAATTAATGGGAAAAAAAAGTAATAATGCAAAAATTTAAGCAACAGAACAAATAAAATGATGGGAAAGATAATATGGGACAGCAATATCTAACAAAAATCTAGTCACAATCCTACTGGTAGTGTAATGCCATCTGCTGTAACAAGTCCCACTGTGTTGCCACAGACAGCCTTCCAGATTCCTCTGAGCTGCACACATAGCCAGAGTGCCCAGTGTGCAGGTGTGCCTTTGCTCTGTCTTCATAGCAAGGCTTTCAGAGGAGGAGATTTAACTTCCTATCGCTGGCAGAGGATGAAAGTCTAGCCCAATCTCTACTAAGCATTTCACGTTTTATTGTCATTGTAAAATAGGGGTATGTAATCCCTTTTCCTTCAAATGCTCTATGAGTATGAGAATGCCAGAGGAATATCAAGTCCAGAATTGGAGATAAATACTCAGTTTCTAATTTAGGCAGTACAGAATTATGCGCAGTATAGAGGCATATATGGAGGTATAGAATTTTTGTTAAATAAAGCAATGCAATGAAAAATGTATTGAGAAAAAAAATACACTGGAAAATGGTACAAAATACAGGCTAAGCAACAACACTGAGGCAGTTGTGTGACAGATGGAGTTACAGATATGGCTTATAAAATTATACCCATATAATTTTCACTCCATTCTGTAACATAAGACTTGTCACTCAAAACAGTTCAAAATTCAAAATCACTTTAAAGCAAGTTATTTTAGCCTCAGTAAAACCACATGTGAATCTCCTATTTTGAATCAAGCATTTAAATTAGTTTTGCTTACTATACTTTGAAAGTCTTTGAAAAGTAGATTGAATTATATTTGCCCTCAGATGCATAGGCTTACTACTAATTTGACTTTATTTAGTTCTCTCTGTTTCCAAAGAAAAGTATGCAAAATTAAATTAAAGAGTACTCGAAGAGTAAGAGTACAGGAGTAAAGGGAGTTTTATTAATGCACTTCAAAGACACACCTGTAGTTAATTCAGATCACTTTCCTGAGTGCTCCTACATAATTAAGGCTGGAGTGATACCCACATGTGGGAAACTGTTGTAGCTTTAGATAATGATAGAGTAAGGAAGAGAGCTATAAATATTTCTACAGAAGTCATTACTCAATTTTGATTATTAATTAGTTTTCTAATAAAGTATGCAGGAACTGGTGGTGTTTACCTAAATTTTCCTAGAGCAAGAGCCATTCCTATTAATTTTCTTCTCTTCCTACTGGATTAGCATGAAAACGTATGTTACCTTGCACAGATAGAGTTTGTTTTAATTTCTGTGCTTCGATCAACTTACTGAAATCTTGGACTCATTGAAATGGCTGATAAAAGCTTATACTGACTTTAGCAGAGGTGTATTTTAATTCACAATAACGCGGTACAAAAGGGAAACTAAAAAAACCCTACATTTCTACAATCCGGGAACATTGATTTAATCTAAACAGATATTTTAGCGGATTAGCTCTTGATAAAAATTTATCTGTGGATAGATCAAGTTGTGTTTAATTTGAGGTTTTCTAATCTGTTAATAAAAATACTGATGATGGATCCAAGTATTTTTATTGTTCCTTATACTTTTGAGATCGATGTTAAAAATTAGGGTGTTTATTTTTGCTCAGAGTTCACAATGGAAAGATTCACTTCATCTGCTTCAAAAATTACTTAAAAGGAGTGATTTTTTTCCTCTCCATTCCCTCTCAATCATAGCAGTGATATCAGATACATAATATGAAAGAAGACTTGGCTTTTGTCCCATTTCTTCTGGCAGAGTCTTACTTAAAATGGTTCTGAATTAATAATTGAAATGAAGGACATCAAATTCAACAGGTGTCAGGCCTGGTGCCTAAATTCTATGACTCTAAAATTCAGATTATTTGAACTTATGTCCACCTGAACAATTCAAAAGACTCTCCAATGAGAGAGGAGGGGTACTGAAAAAAAGTCTGTCCAAGCTCTGAGTTGCCTCTTACTTGATAATAAGCTGAGTCCCACAGCTGGAACTCCAGCCCTCTGAAAAGTCCTGATCCAGTCTGCCTGGCAGATTTGGGTTTTCTGTATGTTGCTGTAGAAGTGAAAAGTAGTCAGGTATAGAGTTTGAAGCAGAGCATTCTAGCCATGACATTTTCACTAAAGTTAGTCCTTGGAGACCAGCTTATATAAAGAATTCAATGGATTTTCTACATACTTTATCAACTATGCAGATAATCTACACTTAGGAAATCTAGATGGCAGTTTATGTGGTTTAATCCTAGCAGATTTCCCTCCCTCTAACTTTGTCCTCACTGAAAGTAGTTTTCTTATAGTTTAATTTTTCCAAAGCCAGGACTCAAATTCAAGGTGCTTCCAACACTTCCAGTTTTTCAGCAGTTGCTGTCCATCACTGTTCACAGTGCACCAGCATGTAAATCAAGTGCAGATCACCAAGGAAACTGGAAATATGATTCCTTACACCTTTCTTAGTATATCTCCAGTGAGATGTAGATCTACAAAAGTCTCTGTTTTCCACTTTTTTATGTCACCTAAAATATTAGCTCCAAATAAATTTTTCCTCAAGAGCTGTCATAGAATAAAAGTCTGCTCTCAGGCTGGTGCATACAGGTAGGCTGTAGTGGTTTGTGTGACTGTCTTATTCTGAATGTAGGTCAGGCAAAACAGACAGCATCCCTTATGTTTAGAGGTAAGGGAATATAAAGCTTGCTTCAGACGCAAGGGTTTATTCCATCTATGAATTCAGTTTAGGCTAAAGCTGGAGAGATTTATGCCAGCTGAGAATTTGCTTATGTGTAAGAAGCCTATTTCACTTTAGAGAGTTCATAGACTTCAGTGAATGCTTCAATTAGAAGAGTTTATCTTCTGTGGAGAAATTCACATACCAGTACTTTCTTCTCATAAGAATTTTGAAACTTAAATTTGCATACTTTTCATTAAATTTCAAATAATGTAATTCTTTAATGGATTTCCCATTCTTTCGAATGTTGATGAATCTATGTATTCCCATGTTACACTTTCATGTAAAATCACTTGATTCTTTGAAATCCCACTATATTCTTCTTTATCAGTCTCAATGTGTACTTGGCATACAACCTTTTGCTTTTAAAACCATGATAATTTACCATAATTTTCAATTGGTCAACAACTTTCATCTGTTGTTAGCAGCAAAAAGCAAAAGACCTGCCAGTTACTTGGGACTGAGACATTCAGATACCTCGGGGTATTGTAGATCAATATAAAAGCTAATAAGCTTACATTAATAAGCTGTCCTATGAGGACAAATGTTTTGATGTACAAATGCCATTTTAAATAATTCCCCATTGTCTGTGGTGTTATTGCATAGAGGCATAATCTCATAATCCTGCTTCTGCAAGCATGTTTTTAAATCTTCATGCTAGATTTGGCAATTGGTCTGTTGCTCTTGAGGGTAAGCAAGATAATCAGTCATCAGTCATTTTGCTCTTAAGAGAAACCCAGTAAGTAAAGTTTCCTTTAAATTTCAAAGCAAATAACATCTGGTTTAGTCATCCTGTGCAAGGATGAGTTCAGCAGCTCAGGAACCTGCCCTTGATCTGTTCTGCCACTGCCTTTAAAGGCAAATATTGAACTGTTTCAGATGGTGTAGGATAACTCAGCTATCTAGTCACCAAATTAATCAATTTAGACATAATAGATCATAACACTCTTCTTTTGCTTTATTCTTAAAGGAGGGCTTGGCACTTTAATGCAACACTGCACCACATCCTTCTTGTGTAAGCTGATGAAGCCCAGCAGTGAGGTCATTTCAGCGAGAATCAAGCATATCTCATTGACCTAGATTGCAAGCTGCATACCTGTTGCACAGCTGAAACCTAGTGAAGATCAACTAAAGATCAGTAAAGCGTATACTTTAAGCAACGAACTCCCTATGCACAGGACCTGTAAGCTGCCTGTGCTGCAGGCATCCCACTTCCCCGGGTTTGACAGCTGCCAGATGAGAGGAGGTGCAGCAGCCAGGCACTGAGAAAGAAATCATCTTATTTCTGCTAAGCTTCCTCAAAAAAGTTTTGTCTGTCTGGTACAGTAGGTTTTTTCAGTGTTGCTGCAGTGATACAGCAAGGGTGATGGCATCTCCTGTTTACAAAGTGGCCCACAGCAGAGGCGTTTCTGTGGCTTGGATCCTGGGCCTGACAGCAATCTGCAGATAGCCATGGGCTTCTTGCTGAAGCAGGCCATAGACCAGCTGGAAGGAGGGCAGCTGGAGGACAAAAAGGAAGGGCCTGGCTTTAGAAAGCAGAAGGCTTCCTAAAGAATTATTCCTGAGGGATGCTCTTTCAGGACTGTTGCAGCTGTTCATTCATGTAAAGAGCAACTACGTTCCAGAAAGCTGGGTCTGGAACCCTAATTCTCTCTATTATCAGTGAGGCATTTTTCCTGCAGAAGTGCAAAAGGAACCTGCTGTTTTCTCCATATGCATCTTTTGAACTATTGCCATAGAATGCAACGCAGTATAGAGAGAACTATCCTCACAGATTGCAATGGGGACATTATTTATCCATGCACTTGCCAGTAAAAAAAAAAAATACTCAAATTGTTTACCAAAACACTCCTCCAAGAAGTCTCCTACAGCACGTGCAGACATGGGATGAGTGGCTCAATGCAGAGACCCAGTGGTGTTACGCAGATCGCATTTTGCTCAACAACCATTTAACCCACTGCCAGTATTCCTCATGCTACTGATGAAAGCCCCCCAGCAGCATGGTCTGAGCCCACCAAAGTGAGTTCCTTCCATGACTCTTCTATAAAGCTCTGATGCTCAGCAGAGGCAACGCAGCCTCTGTCTTAGCCACAGCTGCAGGAAAGGAAAAAAAAATTAAAGGGCATGTACCTGAACATTTATTGCTGCATATTGGTCTTTAATTACTCGAGTTTTCTATTCTACAGAGAGATGCATAACTACTGTGAATTTTTTGAAAACTTCACTATCACATTAATGATGACAATCAGTAGAACAGTAACTAGGCAAACAAAACTGAAGTTTTTACCAAATTACAAAGAAGTGCAAAGAAACTCAGCTAGTCATATGCATATGCAGACATTTTCTCTATTAAGCAAGCCCATTAAGGAAAATGCCTGAGTAAACAACTGAACTATGCTAGCATATAAATCAATAGACCTAGTCAATAAAAATAGCCATCCCAGCGCTGACCCCCCTCTATGAAAAAAGTCACTGGTGTTTCTCCTGCGGGTCTGTGGAAAAATTAATATAACATTAATAAAACCTAGGTTTTGTTTTGTCAGTACTGCCCAGGCAGGGGTTATGATGCATGATGGCATGAGACAGGGAATAGATCACAGAGACCTCATGCTTTAAAAGTTATTGTTTTGGGTTGATAGGTTACATTTTTTATTCCAATTTAATTTTTTTTTAAATTTACTTATTTTTCTTTCTGAAGGCAGGATAAGTTCATAATGTTCTGCAGCCTTAGCATGTCTGAATTGTGCTAATGCAGCTGGAGGGTGACTCAGTACCACTCCTTACCCACCCATGTTGGCAGGGCAGTGACATTTCTAATGGGTTATTGCTGGACATGCCTACTAGGGAGGTAAATTATGTGCTGAAGTACATTCTAGAAATCCAGTATGGTCTAAATGAATATTAGCTCCTCGTGGTCCCAGGGCCTGTGTAATGTCTGTATGGAGCTGTTTCTTGTTCTTCCAGTGGAATTATATCACACCAAGCACAACAAGTTTCAAGACTTGAAGTCATTGTTCTTGAAGCAACGCTAGTTTCAATCAGGAATGAAAAGATCTTTATTGTAGGATAACTGCAATAGGAAAAGAAAAGCAGTAGCTTTGTCACTAAATGTGCTTATATTGATAAAGCAGCACATGGCAGCTTTGTTTTGTGCGAAGATGAGATGCTCCAGTTTTGTTTGCTAGTGCATTTCTGCAACTGCAGGATAGTGAAGGAGAGCCATTGTGGCAACCATCTATAATTTCAGTCTCAGAATGAACAAAACTACTGTCCACAGTAAAAAAAATAAACACCATAATTTATAATAATAATAAAGTACATTTTATGTTTAATGGAACATTTATTTCCTTTCTACTCATATGTCAAAATCATAGAATGGCTTAGGTTAGGACCTTAAAGAACTCTAGTCCCTCTGCCATGGGGGGGTGGGAGGGCATGTGATTGTGTGCTGTTGTACAGTAAATTTGTAGATTGTCTGAATTTGATTAATCTGTACAAACTCTGTCACGTTTCATAGTATCTATTATTCTTTCTGTTATCTGCTCTCTTATAATTTCTATCTGTGAATGATTAGACATCTCTGAGAAAATAATGTTATAACATGCAGAAATATTCCAAGAAAAGATGGATTTTTTATGTTGTGGCTTACTGTACTATTTGTCTCCTATAAAATGGAAGTGAGTGTTTTAATTTTGGCCTGGAAGAATGAACTGCAGCATTGCAAAAAATGCAGAACCTTACAGAATGAAGATGCTCTTCACCAGACACAAGCATTGGCATTCAAAACATTATTGCCCATGTTTTGATTTTTATGTGGTCGGTAATGCTTCTGTATTAGTTCAAATGTAAAACAGAACACTTTAATGTCACACTGCACTTATCTCTTAACAAAGAGACGGAGAGTTCAGTGCATATGCTACGTCATCAGAAACAGCAGAATCTCTTATAATTTAGCACAGGCGGAAAACAAGCCATTTGCTCTTCAGCTAATGAATATCTTGTGTGGTTGGAAGTGTTCCATGAACCATGACCCTATAGTAAAATGTATTTCTTTTGCCTGTTACAGTGGTCAGTAGCTATTTCATTTTAAGCTATTGTACAGAAATCTAAAGCATGCGACTTAGCACTGCCAGTGCCTGTGGGGATGTTATGAGGCTGCTGCAAACATAACATTTGAGTCCTTTAGGGACAAGTTGTGTCTTGAAGCTATTAAGCTGTGAATGAAAACTGCAGTGAAGCTTTGTGTGTTCTGACTGAACTGCTGAAAAGATGCTGGCTGATAATAATTTAACCTATGGTATATTAACACAAAAAATATGTCCAAGTGTTATTAAGGTTACGGCATAAGCTGCAGAAAGCAAGGAAAAAAAAAAAGTGGAAAGGTACATTTTATATTCAGTCCAAAACTGCTGTGTGTGATGCACAGTGTGACATCCAAAGTTGCTTAACATAACTCAGTATTTGCCATATCCCAATTTAATGCAACAGAGCAAAGCAGAAATGTCGAATTTGTAGACTGTACGGATTTGTGTGGCCCAGTATTTAGTGGAATGTGGATCTGGGTATGGACAAGATGCAGTTATAGGGATAGAAAGAAACTTTAAAAAAAAAAAAAAACACCAAAAAAAACCAAAAAACCCAGATGAGACATTCTTCTATGTATTTTTTAATAGAATTACTCTATTAGTAAAAATACATTTTCCAGTGGTAAAAACTGCTGCGTTGGCCTGATTGTTGCCTTCCTCTGATAAATACTAGGAGAACCAAAAACCTGGCTTTTCCAAAAGTCCACTGGGCTACATCTATGAGGCAGAGCTCCTGCCATCCATGATTTTATAAAGGTTCTGAGTGAAGCCCTAAGCCTGCAGGCTGCAAGGCAGTCACAATGTGCCTGGGCAAGTTCCCAGCCCGGACAGGGGGAATCCGGTCCCTGGGATGAGCACTGAGGGCACTGCCAGCATGTGGCAGCTTGGGCTTCGAGAGAAGTAGATGTGCAAGACAAGTGGGGGGGGGGGAGAGAGGGGGAGGGGGAAAAGGAGCTGATAAGACGGGGTAATCAGTGTCAAAGTCAGGGAAAAGCAAAAGCAGTATGGCAAAAAACTGGGTATTACATAGCACCTCCTTCTGGTCTCCACAAATCTACCTGACAAAGCCTGTACGACCAGTTTTCTCAGTCTGCAAGAATCCTTGCCTTAGTCCTAGGCAGACAGAAGAAAGCAGATCAAATAAACACACATGAGAGAATGAAGAGTTCAGATGACAAAGACAGAATGGAAAACATTTGCTTGTTTGTTGTCACTGCAGTCAGTTTATCTCCAGTTTAAATTTTGTTTCTGTTCCGTGCCTCTTGGTTCTTCCACTTGACACACTGGTTTCCCATTCTCTGACTATCACTAGGTGGGTAAGATTCACCTCTGATTCTGCTTGGCTCAGTGTTTCGGAAGGGTTTTCTGGGATTCCTGAGTAAAAGGCACAGGAGAACTATAAACTGTTGTTATTACTCTGGGCTTTAGTGAGGTCATGTATTAAGGACCTGATGTAATGGAAATAACGACAGTGAACCGCTCCTATCACATTCAGTATTTCTTATGTGGGAAGACTCTTGATTGAAATCTTGCAGGGCTCTGCCATAAATGTAAGCATAAGGGAGGAATGCGTATGTAGCACATTTAAGGAGAGAAAGAAAGCATTAAAAGTATCTTAAAATCTAAATACTTAAATATTTCTTTTAAATCTATGTTTGGGCACTTACAGATGGAATTTAAAACTGGTGAGCAATTCCAGATGTAACCACCTTCAAACGGCGCTGGGAATACTGCAGCCCCCTCAGCCCCAACAGAGAACTGGTCTGATATTTAGCTATGCATTCAAGTAACCTCAGACATTCAGCTCAGAAGATGCTGTCTGAAAACTGAATATTTGAAAAACCAACAAAAAATTTCCAGATCCTCTGTCAACAGCAGTTAGCCTTTTCCAAACACTGGGAGATCTATGGGACAGCTTCCCATAAATACTAGCAAAAACGCGAGGAAACCAGTTTCTTCTTTCTGATGAAATAACTCCCTAAATCTTATTCCTTTGGGCCAACAGTTGGCAATGCTCTCTCGGAGTTACTGCTCACTGCCAGCGTAAAAATGCTGGGGCTGATTCAGCAGCCATAGCACACTGTAAATATTGAAGCTCGTGGAAAAGAGTGCAGCGTGGGAGTAACCTTTTCCTCCCTTCTGCATACTTCCAGCCGCTTTATGCCCTTTTGCACAGTTGTGAGCTCTCAGACTTGAAGCAGAGAGCTGCTGGAGGCTCTGGAGGAGTGTTGGAGGGGGAGCTGGGCAGGTGCTGTCGTTTGCTGTGCTGCCAAGAGGTTCAAAGGTGCTTTACTTCAGCTGCAGTGTGTGGAGTGGCGCCCGGTGAGATCCCTGCTTGTGCTGCCCAGGACTGAGCATGAAGCTCACTGACTGATGGGAGGTGGGGATTTTTCCACTCTGAAGAAATCCTACAGCCCAGGGACAGTGAAGGCTCAGGGATGCATCCCTGCTGGGGCAGGCAGAGGCACTCGAGCTACTTGGCAGCAAATCTTTTGTGCAGGTGCAGAGAGCAAAACAGACTCTCCTTGAGATTTATACACCAGTGAGCATAAAATATCCTCCTGCCTTGCATGAGTGTCTGAGCTTTGGGCCTTCTTTTCAAGGCTTAATATTCTGTGGAGAACAAGGGAGCCAGTGAAATGTTTCCTCTGCAGTGCCTGCTGGCTGGTGTCTGAAGTAGATAATACCACCCAAATGAGTGTGTTGTATCTCTGCTCGCAGACCACTGAATTAGCAGTGGTGATAATGCATCACAGGCATTCATTTCCTGTCTGCTCGATAAGGAGATGATATGCATTTGCTGTAGATTAAAATACCGGAGCAAGAAGTAAACCAAGCCAAACGGATCACCAAATTCACTCAAACACCAGTAAAATGTACCCATGTGACATCAGGTCCCCCTGCTTTTAGCCTGGCCCTGGTCATGTGGGTTTTGTTGATAGAGCTCATGCCATTTTCCACAGCTGTGAAATGGTGAAAGCAGAAAAAAGTGTCATGTTTTGTGTCAGTATAATTGGTGGTATAATTGTGCAGATCTTAAAAATAGCACTCTTGGCTAACATTACTACAGTACTGCATTTTCCAGGCCCAGGTTTTAGCATTACAGAATGCTAAACTGAGAAATGACAATGGCTTTAAGCATGCTGGCATTTCAACTGCTCCACCTGAGGTATTCCCACAGGAAAAGGATATCTTTCCCATCACAGGACCAACCACCAAAACAGTTCCAGTGAATTTCAAGATGTACAGACAGGGGATACAAATTCTAAACTGAACATGTTTGGTGACATGGACCAATCGGGTACAGCCACTGCTACAGGACAAGAACCAACTGAAAATTCCAGGAGAGGAATGTAAGTAACTTCTACTTGAATTTCTTTGAAGCTTGAAAGACCACCCTGCTTCAGCATGAAAGGTTAGGTTACGTCCAGGAATAAAGAAAGTATTTTTTCTACAAGTTAAAGCGTTTTTCTTGTGTTTTGTTGTTGGTGGTGGTATTTTTTTTTATTTTTTATTTTTTTGTAAAGGTCTACCTGATATTCTCTAGAGAAAATAAAAGAGCGTGCAGAACATGTGTGTGATTTTACAACAGGAAGATAAAAGGAAACATTCAGAGCGTGCTGATCATTAGTGCTCAACAGGAGAGAGCAGAAGTGGATTTATTTATGCAGTATAAAATGCAATCTGTGTTTGTGCTGTTGTAGAAGAGCTCACTCAGCTTCCCTCCATCACCAGAACCTGTCCCAAAGGAACAGACACCTTGGCCCATGGAGAGGAGCATACAGCACAGTGCATCCACCGTGCCAACACAAATGCAAAGCTCTGAGGTCACAGCTCTGAGCAGACAAGACCAAGGACCAAAGGCACAACTGTCCCACGTCCAAGGGCACCCCTGACCAGGAAGGGGTGGCTGTCTGCTCACGGAGCGGCTGCATGTGGTTTCAGTAACCGAGGTCACTGAGTTGGATCCATGACCCAGCGATTAAAGTCCTCACCCTACTCCGAAAGGAAGTAGCAGTCATCCCAGGCACTTACAGGACTCTTTCCTCTCTTGCTCCCCCACCATACATAGAAAACACGCTTTTGTGATCAGGTAGACACCTTCTATTCTTCTGAAAAAAAAAAAGAAAAAAAAGATTAAAACAGCAAACATGCGTGCAGTCTTTCATATCCATCATCTCCAAGGCAGATTGCATGAAGCACCATGCTGGCTCTCATCATAATTTCAAGCAGTAATTGAGTCATATTTCATCACGTAAATGCACACTTAAAAGCACTTTATCAAAGTTCTTATTGTTTCTGCACAGCTTTATCTCCATGCTATCACTCTATTGCTTTGGTGGGTACATTTAATGCAAGGGAATCCCCACCTCTATGACTGTGCTATCATCTTGTGTTTTCAAAATTAGCACTTAGTTATGCCTCACGTGAAATATAGTGTGAAATCCTGTGAAAAGATAACTACTTGCAAGAGCAACAGAATGTGGAGGAGAAAACAGAGAGGGGAGGAGAGCCACGGTTTGCTGATGTGAGATTGTTGGCTTCTTGAGAGCTTACATCTTTTTGTTAGCCCGTGTATCCTTGCTTCCTGCTGCATTTACTGTCTGCAGCCCTCAGGATCAGGTGGAGACCTGGAAAACTTGGGCACTTAAGCATAAACTTTGAAGAAGAATTCTAATACTTTTTGTATTAAAAGCTTTTTTTATTAAACTTGAAACGTATGAAACTTGTAACAAAATTTGGATGATTGTACTATATGCTCTGAGATTCTCTTTTTACAGATATTATAATTTGTACAACATCAGCAGCAGGGCAGATGGTACTCCATAGAATCACCTGGGGCCACTCTGGCTAAAGGAAAAATAATATATTTTTTCCCCACTGTACTTATTATAGATATTCCATTCCATTCTATGCTATTCTATGATTTGATCAGACTCTACTCTACTGTTTGAGCTTTCTATGCATTCCTCAAGTTATTATTTACAATTTTTCTGAATATATTTCTCTTTAGTGATTCTGGATTACAGAACACGACAAAAAATCTTAAAAATGTTTCTCTGGGAGATTTACACAGATGCCATTGAAAAGCAGGGTTTTTTTGTCTATAGTGGTATCTGCAGTGATTCAGACAAGAGGTCTGACCTTGTGCTGTCTAAGAGCAGACGTTAGCTGCTCCTCGGGGGAAAAGGATTACAAGAGAGAATGGTGTTACTCTAATTACACTTTCCTTTAGCTTTCAGCAGTCTCAGATGCAGGGAAATTAGTAATCCTTGAAAAAATATCTTCCTGCAAATTTGTCCAATGTCTTCTTGAACATAGTTATTCACCTGACTTTCACACCTTGCAGCAATGCATGCTAACATTTCAGTTTTTCAGTGTACAAAGGTTTTCTCTTTTTTTTTTGCTTCAAAACTTTGAATGCTGAATGCGTTGACTGCTCCCTGATTCCTGTGTCTGCTACCTGCGATTTTAAAGACTTCTGTCAAAGCTGGTGTGCCTGTTTGAAGACGACAAGGCATTGTCTTTTCATACAGTTTGCTTTCAATACTGGCTTGCTATGACATCATCATGACCACGGTCAGATATTGTCATCAGAGACACATCATCTCCTGTACCAGATTCTGTTTCTTTAAGGTGGGAATGAAAAATAGCATTTTATATTCAAGATGCAACTACACCATGAATTTCTGTAACACATAATGTTTTCTGATTTGTTCTCTGTCTGTTTTCCAACAACCCCAGTTTTGCATTTCTGACCAATACCATTACAGTAGTCCACATTGACTTGCAGCCCCATTACTTCCTTTTAACTCCATCGACATGGCTCTGCGCACGTCTGTGCTAAGTAGAACAAGGAACTGATACAGATAAAGGACAACACCACAACCACTTGCATTAATGTCCTGTTTTCCAAATTATTCCTTTAGCCTGGTTTATGACAGGTACCTGCAGGTGCTGTACAAGTTATTGAGTATTGGAAAATATTTGAAGTAGCTACAAGCTTACCAAAACCACACCGTTATTTTTTTCAAGAATGATAGATAGATACATCATATGTTGAATAATTTTGTTAGCAAGTCAAAAAGACTTCTACACACCCTTAGGAAATATGTATATTTTTATTTTGGACTATGACAAACACACTTTGTACTGCATTTGTAGCTATGAGGCATGTGAAGTTACATACATACTGTACTTGTTAACATATGTCTGCAGTAGGAAATAATGGAAGCAATAAAAACAATGCATGGCTATTGTTGACTCACTGGCAAAAGTCATGATTGCATATGTAAATAGATAGCATTTCAAGAGAGGAAAAAAGTGTATTTTTATAGAAGAAGCCAGAAAAATGAATATGCAAATGTTTTGTATCTTCATGTAGAAATTAATTACGCTGTTCAAATGTTTCACTGCTCAGTCTTAGCAAATTGCTTCACAGAGAAGTTATGTTTCAATTTTTCTTCAGATCTCAGTGGCAGGTGAGGAAAGAAAACGGGAAAAGATAACCACATTTCCTCTGAGATCTGACTTCTTTTTACAGATCTGTGTGGGACATTCCCCCATTACTGACATTTCAGAAGAAAAATCTAAAACATGAGAAGACTCTTGAATGGATGGCACTGATACGAGCACTTTCCCCACCCTTCCTGCTGCCACCTCCATGAGATCACAAAGCTCAGAGTGCCTTCAGGGTTCCTCTTTTCCACCCTGGGCTGTCAGCACCACAATGCAAACTTGGCCACCCCGGTGCTGGAAGACCTCGGACTGCCTGCCCTGAGGGCTGCTCAGCACTTGGAGAGCCTCTGAAATAGATATTGCAGAGTGCTTTTTGGGCAGGCATCCTTTCTGGATGCTGCTGTTTCAGAACAGGAGGGCTGTAATCCACATTCAGAGTAATTCTGTAACAGTGTGGCTGCACAGAGGCTTAAACCAAAATAGCGATTCAAACATAATTGCTCTGGAATAATAATTAGAACGCTTGTTTCTCCATCAAACATCCAGGAATACCTCTTCCATTGTATTTCCACATGGAGACGAGCCCTGAGCATTCTGCCATCTGTCTTTTCTTCAGTCAAGTGAGGAAAAATCCTTTAGCCAAAGTCTTGGGAAATAAACTGAAAACCACTGAAAAATAAAAAGCTGCTCCTGACTGCAGTTGTTTTGACAACAAATCAGTCAAAGGTATCACACTTTATTTTTGGTGCCTGAAGAGATGAATTCAGAAGATGTAGCTCCTGTTGCGTCACTGAGTTACTCATTGCTTTAAGCTTGAATAAAGATGATTCATGGGCATTTAATTGCAAGGAAGGGAAATGCCACTTAGGATTCTGAAGTAATAGAGTTGTTTATTTATTTGGCATTATATTTCAGGCTGGGCTTTACAGGTATTGATTTGCTTTAGAGGGGCCAAACCAAAAGGTCCTGGCTGTTCAGACTCTGGTCAGATGGCACCTTACTGCAAGCTGGGTGGAGAGACAGTCAGCAGGCAGGGCCTGGCTTAAACCTGGGATCCCCAGCAAGCAGGATGGGCATAACCAATTTAAAGCACACCACTCATGCTGAAGCAGAGCTCACTGAGCATCTACAAGGGGTGAGCAGGGTGGGCAGAGTCAGTCCTGTGCCCACAGGCCTGGAGGATGCTGCCCAGGGGACATGCATGAATGAGTGCAGCCCAGGGAGGTGCCAGCTGGAGCAGAAATGGCCCTGGGCTGGAGGAGCCAGTGAGTTGTAGTTATATAACAGTAAGGAGCACTGTCAATTGAGTACTACTACTAGTAATAAAATGTAATGATGGGTGTCAGAAATCATGAGGGGAATGGTATTTCTGCTTTGAGCAGGGATAATGCTTATTCTGCAACCAGGATCCTTCAGGAACAGGGAAGATTGCCTTGCTCTCAGGTGGGCTCACATTCCGTGATGCTAAAGGCTCTCCTGACTTCACAGAATCATTGAAACACAGCATGGCTTGGGCTAGAAGGTACCTTAAAGATCACCTAGTTTCAACATCCCTGCCATGAGCAGAGTTCTCACCCACAGCCTACCCAGGGCCCCTTCCAACCTGGCCTTGAGAGCCTCCAAGGATGGGGCACCCACAACCTTTCTGGGCAGCCTGTGCTAGTGCCTCACCATCCTCTGAGTACTGAATCCTAACATCCAACCTAAATTTCCCCTCTTCTAGTTTAAAGCTATTTCTCATTGTTCTATCAATATCAGACCACGTACAAAGTCAGTCACTCTTCTGCTTATAAGCTCCCTTTAATACCTGAAGGTCACAATGTGGTCTCGCCAGAGCCTTCTTCAAGCTAAACAGGACTTCCCTGGCTGTGATAAAGAACAGTATACAGCAAAGCCAGGAAGACCTTTGTGTTCAGGACTGAAAGGGAAGGAGTTGTACTCATCAGAAGACTGATGCTAGGCTGTTGTGTAGTCACTGCTCCAAGACCAAAGCATAGCAGATAAACACTGAGGTCTTCTGTTAATTCCCTTACTAGTACTGGCTAAAAATAGGCCTCCGCTATTTGTAGCAAAGAGATAAATACAGGATGAGTACCAATGCATAAATTACTGTTATGAGTTAGAAATTAATGGGTGTTGAAAATGAATAAATTATAGATATTAAATAATTATGCAAATTATATTCTTTCATCTGATCATTCATTCTGTGGAAACACATACACAGTATCTTTGCAGACGGATACGGTGCAGGAACTGTCCTACTGATGTACAACCTGTAAGCACTAGAAGTAAACAAACTTCTGTTATAAATGACACAGCCTTCTTGTAGGAACCTCAGAGCTTTTCTTACTGTTAAATAATTTCTTAAGGTGGCCCCATTGGAATATCAGAGCCACAGAATGGCTGAAGCTGTAAGAAATATCTGGAGGACACCTCCATCCATATATGAAGGCAGCTCCAAAAGTATAGAATTGTAGAATCACAGAATGGCCTGGGTTGAAAAGGACCTCAAGCATCATCTGGTTTCAACCCTCTTGCCATGGGCAGAGTCACCAACCACTAAACCAGGCTGCCCAGAGCCACATCCAGCCTGAGCTTGAATGCCTCCAGGGATGGGACATCCACAACCTCCTTGGCAATCTGTTCTAGCATGTCATAACCCATTGACATTCATTGAGGCTTGCTGAACATTTATGGAGACTGAACAGTGGATGTGAGCACACTGAGGTGGTGGGTGGTGCGTTTCAACAGTGGCGATGTTGTAAAAAGCAAGTCATGTTCTAGACAGCCATGCAGAATTTTACAAGCACAGCATGCAGGCTCTTGTTCATTGCTGGCAAACATTTGTAGCTAATGGTGGTGACTATGTTGAAAAATAGTATTTTATAACTGAGAATTTGCTCTATCAAACAGTAACATTGTGCTCTTTATACCTGTTGTAACTTCCATGAAAATAAATAGGAGGCATTACTTCAAAGCACCCTACGTATATAGATGCACAACATGAGGCAAAGAACCAACGATGCAGATATGAGATTCAAGGCCTCCCTTTTCTTAAGTTTCATGTTCCAGTTTTGCTGGTGGTAGCAATGCATGGCTTCAAAATAGCTTACTTTTTTGTTATTACACAATTAGGGGCATGTTGTTCCCTCCTGCTGCTGTAGGTTCTGTGGTGCAGAGGACCTTTGGTCTCTGCATGGGAGACTCCTTGAGTCTTCCTGTGGTACAGGAAGACAGCGACCCTGTTCCCAGTACTCTGCTGAAGCACTGCTTTGCAGGAGGGTGCAATCCAGCACATCTATCTTTGTTTTTCAAGCTGGTCACATACAATCATCCCTGCGTTTTATGGCTGTTCTGGCTGCTTTTTATTCAGATTAAATGAGCAAACAATTAAATATCCTGCTGTTCAGTCAGACCTAAAACAATGGTGGTGGCTGCCAAAGGCTAGACTGAATGTAAACACTAACACTGGGAATTAATTATTTCAGGGGTTGTGTCTGCAAGAGCAGGCAGAATTTCAGCAGAAAACTGCACAGACAGGAAAAGTTGCATTTAAGTCAGAAAGAAAAACAGGAGATCACCTTTTGAACAGAATTTTAGTTGAAGGACAAGTTTGGAAGTATGAAAAGGCAAATGGTAACTGTGATCTTTGTGCTCATGAGAGCATTATTCACCAATAAACATGACTGCTTCCAAGGAATAGCAGACTGTCATTGTTTTCTCCTATTGACAAGGATGAAAAAGTCATAGAATCATAGAATGACTTATGTTGGAAGAGACTTTAAGATCATCCCATTCCAACCCTCTGCTATGGGCAGGGTTGCCACCTTCCTGATCAGGCTGCCCAGGGCCCCATCCGACCTGGCCTTGATCACCTCTAAGGATGGGGCATCCACAGCTTCTCAAGACAGCTTGTGCCAATGCCTCACTGCTCTCTGAGGAAAGAATTTCTTCCTAGCATCTAACCTAAATCTCCCCTCTTTAATTTAAAGCCATTCCTCGTTGTCCATCACTGTTGAAGAGGACTGGTCCCAAGATGGACCCCTGGGTCCACCACATGTGACTGGCCTCTACCAAGACATAGATCCGTTGAGTACAGGTTGCTGTAATTTAATCTAATGCTCTTGATAAAAATAATTAAAATATGTTGTCTGTTAATTAGAAATAAGAAACTTATCGGTGTCTCTTCTATGAGGACTGATGAAGCCATCTCTTACACTGCAGGAGCCTTGCAGCATAGACACAGCACTGCCTAGCACAGCTCAATGCACAGATTTATTAATCTCTCAGCTGTGTACAGCAGAAACTTTTAAACTCTTCTTTTCCTGATAGCAGCGATGGTGAAGAATCTCCTGCTGATATGTGGGATTTGTAGCTGTATTGCTTGCTTGTTGAAATGAAACTGCTGCTGATACAAAAGCCTTTTAAATGAAACTGGGGTGAGGTAACTTGAAAATAGGATGATTTTCCCATCTTACCAGGTGTCCAGATATATATACCTATAACACACTAGTCATGTGCAGCTAATGGGAATTAAAGCATAGATAGCAGGAGCCAACCCCACCTCCTGAAGGAAAGCTGAAGAACCGTCCATCCAGACCCTGTCTCCTCACCAAGAAGAGCAATGATCAGCCCATGACTGTTTGATTCAGGAGCAGATGTGTTAGTCATCACTGTGAGATGTCAAATCACCAGCTGGTTACTATATTTTGCTATGCTAGTATGCAAAGCATGCTCATTAACAGAGACTTTAAGCATCCTGGCCTCTATCATCCACAGTCATCTTTACTTCATAAAATGGCAACTCTCCTGGCAACAACTTCTTTTCTGCAGGGCCAAGCTGAGGTTAATTACTAGTTGTAAGCTTATTGAGTTTCAGTGGGTTAAATAGCTTCTGGTAGTTACTGTTTTTCAGCTTCAAAATGGATCAGCTGCTTGAGCATACTCCAAAACAAGGGACCACTCATTATTATGAATACATAACTGTAACTTTAAGTAGTAATGATGGCTGGATTGTTATTACTGAAATGTAATGAAAAACAGAGGATGAGTTTTAAGAGGAGTAAATACACAGTAAATCCTAAAGTAATCACTGGAACAAGTATTACCATACAGAAGCTTTCATTTTCTCTTCCATATTCCCAAATCTAATTATATTTAGCTAATTCTTCTCATTTCCCACATTCCTATTGTTTTCTTTCCTCCACATTTCTACTTGAAACTCTCCGCATCCATGCACATCTCTTTCCAATAAACAGGAAGGAAATACCACAGTCCTTCATTTTACTGCATTTTTTTTATTTTATTTTTGCATTTTACTTCATGGTGAAATCAAGACAAAATACAGAAGAGAGGACATAAGGAGACACACTTCAATTTCTGCTTACTTATTATTGCATGTCTTAAGTTCTGCTTTTACTGATTTTCAGAATTACTCTGCATTCACACTGCTGAATGTCTGACATTTATGTTTCTGTTTGATTCACACACATTCCAATTAATATAAATAATAAAGGAGAGAACTCAGGCGTGAAGCTACAGAAGTTTACAAGTTGCTTTCAAATGTTTATTACTTTGCTAAAACCTGGATGCTGTAATCAGCTTCACAGATTATTTCTTGCATTTATAATGCTCCACTGACAATAAAATGTGAAAGAACTGCCAGAATGGAAGAGGTATTATCTATGGAGAAGATCCCAACGTTAACATATGTCAGTGTTCCTGTTGCTGGTGAAGATAAAGCAGCAATACTGCAAGCCTCAAATGAGCAGTTTTTCTGCAGGTTGAAAACATCTTGCTGATCAAAAATTGTATAGGGCTGTATCTGAGGAGCACATTGTCCCACAGTAACAAATTTTTGTATGCAATACCCAGCAGTATCAACCACTCAAGTGATTCAATCTAGCAATCACTTAACTTCTCAAAAAAAAAAAATTAAAAAAAGATAAGGAAAGTGTATAGTTAGTCATAAAAATAACTAGCAGCTTTATCTGAGGGAAAAAAAAAACCACTGTATGTAGTATTACAGTATAAAATGACAATGAAGAAGAGCTTTCCTACTGCCCCTCAACATCGCACAGGGTCTGTAAGGAGGATCCACTTGAAATATAAGGAAGAGGAAACGTCAGCACCTGATATTTCCCTTCTTCAGTTAAAAAAAAATTACTTCGTCTCTTACTTTAGCATAAATTGGATTCAGAAGGCTTGTTTATTAGTTTGTAGCTTTTGATCCATAAGACTGTTTTTTTCTCACTTCCATATTACCCAGCAGATGGCCAAGGAAAATCTCTACTGGTTGTAGCAAGCTCACAGTGCTTTCATGTCTTTGCTCAAGACAATGGATTTCCGGAGTGCCAAGCAGTCAGCCCCGTTAGGACAAGAACTTTACTTTTCCTAGATAATTTGCAGATTAAGATAGCTTTTGCCCCTGATTGTACTCTACGCACCCTTACTGAGCTGGGCCCACCACGAGCAAGACTGGACCAATATGTGCTGTGATGTATTGTCAATTAAACATGTATGAAAACATATGTGTTGTATCAGTGCCGTGCAGGTCATCAAACTTTTCACTGTCTTTACCAGTTTCTTTACTCCATGATCAGAATTTCTGGAATAAGTAAACGCTCCTCAATCATTTCCAGCTGTAAGAAACAGGTCTCAGAAGGATATGATCATTTATTCCAAGTTCTTGAGCCCTGAGCAACAAGTTTAATTTGTTTCACGTTACACTAGATTGCAAAGCAGCCTAGGCTTTTATACAGAATTCCATATTAAGAGGAATTTATATATATTCAGATCAAAACATCCTCAGTCTCCCATTCAGTCAGGGGAGACAGTACCTATTTTTCATATCCTCCTGCTATCAGTTCAAAAGGCCATAGCATAATGGACAGAAATGTAGATAGAATCTGCTTTCCTATCACCACAAGTCATCGGTGATGACAAGTCCACTGACAGACAATTCAAGTATTCTCTTAAGTCTTCCACCCTCAGACCAATAATTCACTGCTTCAGCATACCTACACTTCATTGGTAGTATGAAATATCCAGGGACACTACAATTTTGTTCAAAAAGAGGTCCCAGTAGAGACTGTCTTAAAGCAACTTTCTCATACTCCTGGGACGATATCTCTACACTGTATCTTTTCACTGACCTTCATTCTTCCCAAAGACGATCTTATCCTAACAGGTCCTTGTTGGTAGGAGTGACGCCAGTTAACATAACTTCTCTGATCCAACTTGCACATTGCTTCAGCACTCTGCAGAACTGTGCTTCAAAAGCAGTGCCAGGTCTTCTTGCAGGGCTGGTGGTCTTCCAGTAGGCAGCCTAATGCTGGCTCAGGGGAAAGCAACAACAGAAATCTTCCCCCCCAAAATTCTACTACAAGGTGAAACTTCTGACTTCTTCCTCTAACTGGAAGAGGATTTCAGCATTGGCCTTTCAGCACAGATTTGACCTGGGGAATTTTCACATGTCAAATACGCTGTGTTCTGTTCCAATCTTAGAATTTTCTTGGATTTTATGCAGGTATGTGGTTGCAGATATTTTAACAAATTACCCTCCAGAAAGGGTAACTTCCTTATGGAGTGCCACAGCCAAAACATCAGAGTGCAGGCCAAAGGAAGACTTAAGCAGAAATTAATTTAAGTAGAACAGTATTTGAAGCTAATCCCAAATACAGGATCTTGGTTATTTAATTGTAGCACAGCTGTTAACATCAGTGTGCCAGAAACAAAAAACGTCAAGGAGCGAGAGTATGGTCTCAAGGGGTAGCATAAGGAAAAGATGTATTGGGAAATAATCTGTAAGAGGTTGTAATAGTCACAGCATTTAATTAATCTAAATTATACTCAATTTTTAAGGAGGGGAAGTCTCCAAAAGTCACATGGGTAGTACACATCCCTAATCCTACATGTTCTCATTGGAAACCCTCCTCAAAATTTTAGGGGCTTCCAGTTCACACCCCAACAAGAGCAAAGCCTAACCTGGGGCAACAACAACAGTCTTCTTTGCTCGGCAGAGAAGGACCTGGGGGTCCTGGTGGATGAGAGACTTAACATGAGCCAGCAGTGCGCTCTGGCAGCTCGAAAGGCAAATGGGATCCTGGGCTCCATCAGGAGAGGGGTGGTCAGCAGGGATAGGGAGGTGATTGTCCCTCTCTACTCGGCTCTTGTGAGGCCCCATCTGGAGTACTGTGTTCAGGTGTGGAGCCCTCAGTATAAGAAAGACATAGAGATTTTTGAAAGGGTCCAGAGAAGGGCGACTAAGATGATCAGGGGACTGGAGCACCTCCCCTATGAGGACAGGCTGAGGGAGTTGGGCTTGTTCAGCCTGGAGAAGAGAAGGCTGCGGGGTGACCTCATTGCAGCCTTTCAGTACCTGAAGGGAACCTACACCCAGGAGGGGTGTAAACTCTTCGAAAGGGCTGACAATAGCAGGACTAGGGGAAATGGATCCAAGTTGAAGGAGGGAAGATTTAGGTTGGATGTTAGGGGGAAGTTCTTTACAAGGAGAGTGGTTAGGCCCTGGAATAGGCTGCCCAGGGAGGTTGTGGATGCCCCATCCTTGGAGGTGTTCAAGGCCAGGTTGGACAGGGTCCTGGGCAACCTGATCTAAATGTGTATGTTTGGTGGCCCTGCCAGGCAGGGGGGCTGGAACTGTATGATCCTTGAGGTCCCTCCCAGCCTGGGTGATTCTGTGATTCTGTGATTCTTTAAGGTAATGATACAAGTGCCTCCCTTCAAGTCAAAACACGCTGCCAAAAGAGAGATATCACCTGTTATCCTCAAGGGAACTAGCCCTTATAAACACTAACATAAATGAGGACATCAACACATCAGTGATTAACGTGCTGCTTTCATTCAGCTGCTTTACAGTAATTGCCCAAAGACATTTCTTGAACCCAAAGGGAAATACAAGATAATTCTAGATAGCTTGCTTGCTTTCCCCTTAAAGTTGAACAACATCGTATTTGTCATGGAGTAAAATTGTCCAGTTTAGCAGCTGCTGTGCCATAGCTAACACATCGTAAGTTTATAGGATATTGTACTTCCAGTTCCATAATCTTGAGAGCATCATCATGCTCAAAGGCCTGATGAAACAATAGGAACAGGTTATTCAACAGCCGAATTTAATTAAGATTCCAATCAGAGTGGAACAAGGGAAATAAACAACTAATAATCTTATGCTAAGTAATCAGGATAATTAAGTTAACATTTGTATTTATATTTAGAAACTATGTGCAGCTGTGTCAGATGATGAGGTTATTTTCTCCAGCATATTCTTTCTTGCTAGCTACTTTCTCCATTCTGCATTTTGAACTTACTCTGCGGTCCGAGAGCTGTTGGATGGTCTCCTTTGGGGACTGACATCTTCATCAGAGTGAATAGGAGTCAGGAGTCAGCCAGGAGACTTTAAATAGCATCTTTGCTCACCTGCTCCCTTGACTGAGAGGGGCTGGGGGCAGGGAGGTAGCAGAGGGGACTGTCTAGGGAGCAGAAGATGGGAAGTCTCTTATCTTCTAGCTAATTGTGGGAATGGCATGCTTCTCCTCAAACTTGCTGGAATAGAAATCTCAAGAAGAGAGTGGACATTTTCCAGGGCCATTTTAGGAAGGTCACGTGTCTGGATAGGGAATATTGGAAGTAGTTCTTGGTTTCCCCCAGTTTTCCTTCTTTCTTGCTTTCTTGTTCCTCTTTTTCTGCTTGGTAAAAGTCACAATGTGAGCTGGTAATGTGTGCTTGCAGTTCAGAAAGCCAGCTGTATCCTGGGATGCATCAAAAGAAATGTCGCCAGCAGGTTGAGGAGGGGATTGTTCCCCTGTACTCTGCTCTTATGAGACACCACTGGAAGTACTGTGTTCTGCTGTTGGGCCCCCAGCAAAATAAGAAGATTTAGATTAGACATTGGGAACAAATGATTCACAGTGAGGCACTGGGACAGGTTACTCAGAAAAGGGTAAGGATTTTTCATCCCTGGGGGTGTTCAAAGCAAAGTTGGATGGGGCTTTGGGGAACCTCATCTAGTGGAAGGATTGGGTACTAGATTATCTTTAAAGTCTGTTCCAACCCAAACACTCTATGATTCCATTATTTCTGTCATTGTATCCTTGTGCTGGCACATCACTGTATTTTTTCTCCCACTCTGAAGCCAGACACTTTGGTCTCTGGGCCATCATGCAAGTGGTGGACAGAGGCTGGGCTGACATGAAGATATGTGTGCTGGAGCAGCTGATGCTCTGGTTGTAAGTCTGGAGACAATAGGAAGTTTACTTGTCTTTAGTCTCAGGCTTCAAATGATGTGATCAGAATCAGTGGCATAATTATATATGCTTCTTGGTTTTATCTTTCTTCTCCTTCCTCTTA
Organism: Perdix hodgsoniae; assembly: GCA_035772895.1. NCBI lineage: Eukaryota > Metazoa > Chordata > Aves > Galliformes > Phasianidae > Perdix > Perdix hodgsoniae. The sequence continues at coordinate 4,625,629 of JAPSGF010000034.1, forward strand.
AATCTTCTACCATCTAAGCTGAAACCACATTATTGCTCTCTTTCAAGTTTTCTCTTGTTTTTATCATCTTGGTATTGTAGTGTTGGTTTTTGTTGTTGTTGTTGTTTTTTTTTCCTCCACATCGCCTTTTTCTTCCAGACCTACTGAAAATACATTTCATCCAGGAAGTGAGCACCACAGCCACAGCACAACAGATCATATTTTGCATGGTATGCAACGGTATCCTCTCTTTCCTGAACTAGTTAATTCAAGAAAATTCATATTTTGGAAGATTATTTTACTGCATAGGTAGATAAATTTATGGTTGAATCAGGTGACTGTTTTCCTGGTGACAGCAAGAATTATGGAGCTCAGGGTTCCCAGCTTCTTTCCCTGCCAGGGTGCTGATGAAAATCTTTATTTCCTCTTCTCAGAGTCACGTTCTAGTTCCTGTTCTGATTTCAATTTCTCTAGGCTTTCTGCTCTCCTGTGTTTTCCTGTTTCCCATCATAAAGCAGCAGCTCAGACTTCATCTGAGTGTGCCTCCCCTGTACCTTTGTGATGGGCCTGCTCTCAGGGTGCTTTTCTTTCTGCAGCACCACCTCACAAAATGCCTTTTCCATTTCTTGTTACTATTTTAAAGGAGCTGTGGCTTTGGCACATCGAAACGTAGCAGGATTTCAGTATGACTTTGGGAGACTAGATTTTTGTTGGCACTCCTTGGTAGCTCCAAATCTTCATCACGTGGCAGTTGGAATGCCTTTTTTTATGACATTATTAGCGAGAAAAGTCTTCCACTTTGAGTTCAATACATGATTGTATGAAAATATTAACACACATAAAATACAAGGGTTTGAACTGAGTAGTTTTCTTTGTGTACATAAGACCTGTTGGATTGACAACAAAGACATGGTTGGTGACTGGGAGGAGAACTAAAAAACCTGTGATCTTGGAACACCTGGGCTTGATGACCTGTAACCTTTCTTGTTCAGTTGGTGCACAGTGGTTCCATCATAGCAGTGCCTTAAGGAAGGATGCACTGTTTGTAAGGTCCTGAGTAAAAGAAGGGTGCAAGTTGCGATCTTCACTTTGGTTACTTTTTAAAGGAGTTCTATTTACTGTAGGTGAAATAGCTGGTGAGGAGGTTACACATGGAAGAATCTTTCCTTATTGTTGGTTGGATTTAAAGGTACTGACAGGTCTCCTTCCATTGACTTCTGCCACCAGTATATCTAGAGGTCAGTACTGAATATCCAGATTAACCTGAGACAAGAAGTGGAAAAGAACATATATTGCAGATTATTGAAAGACTATTTCCAAAATGTTAAATAGCAACTTATAAACAGCTCTGATTCCTCTAGCACTGTGATGGGAGCTCAAAGACTTTGATTTTAAAGCAGAGGTTCCCCAGTGTCCCCTTCCAAAGCTCTTAGAAAACTTCAAATTGGGAAATGAGATTGTGGTATCTGGCTCTTGCTTTTCTTCATTTTAATACTGTTTTTCCACCAATAACATCTACTTTAGTGGTGATAAGAGCTCCATGTAGGACCTCTCTTAATATTACTTTACTAGGGAGGGATATCCCTGCCACAACACTTTTGTCCAGACACTTATTATTTTGTTTTTAGGGATCACATTTGATTCCCAGGAAATAGCTTGGACAAAAATATTGTTTGAAGATGGTTCCTTTAGTGGGAACAATGACTGGGTGGAGGTTTCCCTGGGAGTGATGAGATTTATGTCCCGGGGAGGATATAATGCACGTCTCACTCCAGAACCCTGAAGCTACTTTAGGAAAAACATTTGAAGAGCCATTTACCTAAAGAGCTTGCAAAGTATTTCTTGAGCAGAATGTGGGTTTTTTGGTACTTTCAAAGTAATGCTTATCACTGCATTTGCTTCTTGCTGAAGCAAAATACTCAGAATTCTCTAGGAAAAAAAAAAGGCAGCTAATAATTATTACACAAAAAGTGATGCGGTGGTTGTGGAGTCTTGAGATTGGAATTGTGAGAAATAGCTTTGGGTGACTCAGCTCAGGCAAAAATGTGTACAGACAGCCAACAGCAGTGATCGATTTCCCATTTTCCAACCACACTGACACTTATCTGATCAGACCAGTCATACATAAATATACATATATTTTTAATTTTCTTCTCTGGCTTTCCACAGAAAGTTAACTTTTATGACAGAATTTCTAGTTCATTCACTTAAGTTGACAGGCATCCTTATATTTTTGTTTTTTCTTTGGGAATTACTTTGAAAATTTGTAATTTTACAAGGGAAAGGCATTAGCTATGTATAAAATATGTTACTACACAACATATCTTATTTTTTTTTTTGTTGATCTTTCAGAAACAACTCTTCAGTATAATAGTAATAATAAAGCCTGTCTGGAGAATTCAGGAGTTAAGCACAATTGTTCCCTCTTCTTAGCTTCTCTAAGTACAGCCATAACACTTAGTAGTCAGAAGCCATCCTCTTGGTAGACCAAGTCAGAAAGTAACAGAAAATGGGAAGAGAAGCTTTCCACACTCAGTCCAGCTCTCACAAAGTCAGGTGAGTGGAAGCTGTTGTTCTCTTGCCCAAGGCAAGATTTGAAGAGTAAAATGATTCATAATTAAGAATACTTCTTATAACACCAACCCCTCTTACTATTAGGAATCAAGTGCAGTGCTGTGAGCTGTTGCACCAGGATGACTGAGGAGGCAGGCAAATGAAGTACAAAGGCAAGACTGAGCAGATAGGATGGAGTGCAGGCAAGGGAAAAAAAATAAATCAGTTTTGATTTGAAGAACTGCCTTGTCACATCATTTCCTCTGGTAACAGTGCTGAGTGCTACTGAATGCAGTGGAGTTGAATCAATGTGAATAAAATCTGAATTTTTGCAGAGTGGAGGAGCAATGCTGGAGCTATTTGAGACCAGGATGCTTTGAGATACCTGGTAGCGTTTGTTCTGTGAGCTGAACTGCCTCCCACTTCAGACTCTGCAATGTCAGTCATCTCTGTCTCCATCAGAGAGATGTGTTTTAGCACCCTCAAAACTTCACACATTTCATGAAGCCACAATTCACAAGTAGCACTTTACCAGAAACACACCCTAAAGAGCAAGTTCTCATCTGCTTGTAGATTAATTACAGAGAACCCCCCCATTACCCAAGGTATACTATTAAGTAGTGGATGATATACATAACTATAGACTCAGTATTCCACTATGTACACACTGAGGAGTGTGCAGCTGGCCCAGCAACAGGATCTGCTGAGCAGCTCAATGAGTTGCACAGTGTGCATGAGAGGCCAGTGGCAGCCAGTCCTGCTGGCAGTGACACCACAACCCCTTGTACCTTCTGCACCAAGAGCTGCAGGTGAGTGAGTCTTCATGGGGACCATTGTTCCTGCAGGCTACCTGCAGGGTGTTTTTATGACAGGACTGCTTTTAATGTCTCCTCTAGGGGAGAGCATGGCATGCCGCCCCAGTGCACAGTCTGAGGCTTCTTACCTTATTTCAAGCTGCCTTTTCTTAGTTCGTGAGCTGTTTCAACACAGCATATTTGAGACTCGTGCTTCCATTGAGGGCATTGTACAGGGAAGTACTTGAGCTATCAGAAATAACAGTTGCAATTGAAGAAACACACTGATGGCCTAAGTGTATGTGCACCCACTTAGATCAGAGCTGAGATAAATACACCCAGTGCATATGTCAATAATTGGATTGAGGGCACAGAGTGAAGGAGAAAGGAAAACCAACCCACCCCTCTTTGTATATTGAAGAGCTTCAGGTGAAAATCCACCCCAGAAATCCCCTCTCACAATCATTATATGAAGTACAGTGGTTGGACTTGATCCTCAGGGTGTTTTCCAGCCTTAACAATTCTATGATTGTAAATAGGCTTTTATCTACAGCATTTATATAGGGATGGTATTTTAAAAGTTGCCTGCCACACCTCTAGACTTCTCATTTCTGTTTCCATGCATTCCAGTCCAAACAGCCTAGCCCCTGCATTTAGTCCCAGAACATTTCCTACTGAGCAATAACCCTGCGTATTTCATTGCATGCTCTTTACAAATGTGTTAGCAGGCTGAAGGAACCGCTGTGAATTAAACCAGAGTGGGTGACCACAGCACAACAGAAAGAACCTCACCCAGCAGCTTTTGCATCCAGTTAACATCTTCTGGCTCCTTTGCAGATATTTAGAGTTCTTCCGAAGTGACAGAGTGCCTTATTCCCAGCATGGTGTTCCATGGGGTTAGGTGGTCTTTTGGCAGTGATGGGAAAGATGATTCATTTGTTTAAACCACTCAACCTTGTTATACACTCATCTGGTAAACATAAGTCACACCCAGGTCTGGGCTCACAGACTCTCTGAGAAGAAAATATCACTTGCCGGAAAGAGGAAAAATTAAACTTGCTAACATTACAATTTTCATGCTACTTAAAATAATCAGCAGCTGGGGCTAGGGATTGATTTGTTTTCCTTTTCTAAACCCTGTTCCCTTCTGCTTCTTTCTTTATCTTTTAAGCACAGATGCAAGTGGATGGCTGAATCTTTACTTGTTCCTGTCTTGTGAAACTTTCCTGGTTTGGCAAAAATAATTGGGCATCCAAAAAAATAAATAAATGAAATAAAATAAAAATAAAAATAATCTATCTTCTTACATTTGTAAATGCGAGAATTTGCATAGTTTGGTTTATGGACATGTCCTTGTTACAGTCATGCTTTAAGGATCTCATCTGGAAATTTGCCCAGATACCTCGCAGTAATGGATATTCAGATACAGTTATTTCAAAGAGAAGGTCTATGAGGCATCAGAGATTACTTAAAATGAAACATGTACGTTGTTTTTATGGAGTAGTCTCAGCGGGCACAGAAAAATGATGTACAGTGAATCAAACCAGATCCATTTGTTGTGAGTCCTAAGGGTGTGGAAGCCCTGGACCTGCTGCATTCCTGATGTGCTGCCAGCTGTGGAGCTGCTGCAGAGTGGGAAAGTCCCACATTGATCAACAGCTCGGAGGGGGCTTACATGGGCATCTTCATCTCCAGCAGGGATAGGCTGTTGATTTATGCAACTGCCATGAAATTATGCCTGTTCTGAGATTGAATGTTTAAATTTAGAGTCCTCCACCTGCAAATGGTGGCCAACATTTCAGGCCTTTGCTAAAAGCAGTTTGAGTCTGGTGTTTGCCCAAGTTCACAGCATCTCAGAACTGTAGAGGTTGGGACTTTTGGAACAATCAAATCCAACCCCTCTGCTGAAGCAGGTACCCTACAATAGGTCATACAGGTAGGCGTCCAGATGGGTCTCGGATATCTCCAGAGAAGGAGACTCCACAACATCTCTGGGCAGTTTGTTACAGTGCTCTGGCATCCTCACAGTAAAGTTCTTCCTTACTATTCTTTGAGCTGTCCTCGAGCTGGCTGAACAAAGTGCTAGATATCAACAAGAGGTTACCAGAGATATGTAATTTTTTCACTGAGTATTTTCATCCTACATTTCTTAAAGGAATAACTTTCTTCTTCTCTCTTGGTCTTCATACCTCACCCACAGTAGTGCTATGTGAGAAGATCAGAGCTAGAAAGGAAACCCACAATAATATTTTGTGTCTGAATCAGTAGCATGTGAAGTAAAAGCTGTTACTAAAAATTAACATAAATTTCTGCAGTCCCATTAACTTGACTTTACCTTAGGCATATAAGCTATTATTTGGGTGACATAATATTGATATTAAAAAACTACCAGCAAAATAGCACTGGAGTAATGAAATGGGCCATGCACAACAGTGACAGTAACAAGAACGGTGTATATTTAAGTGCATATTTAAAAAGTCAAAAGTTAGAAAAAGGGCATAAAGTGGATAAAATGCTAAAAATCCACAAAGACTCTAGAAATGGGAACTGAAATTGGGCTCCAGCCCAAGGCTGGATCTAAAATATGCCTAATGGTCGTGAGTGCAAAGTGGAGGCCCCCAGTGATCCTCAGGAGGGCTTTGCCCTGTGGATGTGGAGATGTGGCTGGTGAGTCTAGATGTCCATCCTGAGATGTCCAACCATTGTGAGCCAGTAGCCCCATTCTAGAAAGGGAAGGTGAGGACAGAGGTGAGTTTATCACCTCTATCTTTCTTCCTGTAAAGGGACCACCTGACCTACTGTATTCTTGATGTGATTCACTTTAGATGTTTTTTTTTCTCTAGAGATCATAGAATCATAGAATCACAAGGTTGGAAATGACCTATAAGATCATCCAGTCCAACCGCCTTCACATTACCACTGCTACCACAAAGCTACTAAAGCAGATCTCGGAGCTCCTCATTCAGATGCCTCTTGAACACTACCAGGGACGGCGACTCCACCACCTCCCTTGGCAGGCCATTCCAGTGCCTGACCATCCTCTGAGAGAAAAAGTTCTTCCTTATGTCTAACCTGAACCTCCTCTGGTACAACTTGTGGCCATTTCCCCAGGTCCTGTTTGTTGCCTGGAAGAAGAGGCCAAACCCCTCTTCACCACAACCTCCCTTCAGGAAGTTGTAGAGTGCAATGAGGTCTCCCCTGAGCCTCCTCTTCTCCAGACTAAACAATCCCAGCTCCCTCAGCCGTTCCTCATAGGACTTGTGCTCCAGACTCCTCATCAGTTTCGTTGCCCATCTCTGGACAACGACAGAATGACAGTTTTGGGCCCCAGGGGTACCAGGGGTAGTGGGGGCCCAAAACTGAACACAGTACTCAAGGTGCGGCCTCACCAGTGCTGAGTACAGGGGGATGATCACCTCCCTGCTCCTGCTGGCCACACTATTTCTAGTGGAGGCCAGGGTGCCGTTGGCCCTCTTGGCCACCTGGGCACACTGTCGGCTCATGTTCAGCTGAGCATGATGACTGTGGTTGTTTAGCATTTGCAAACAGCACAGACAGGACCACGGTTCTGTCTCAGAGTTTATAATGGGAGGAAGAACTAATGAAATGCATGGGTTATTTATATGGAAGTTCAGTCAGTCTGATTTCGTGTTTATTCACATTTATTTTGGGAGCAAGCAGAGCACTAGGAGAGCTGTGGCACTGAGGTTTCATACTGTGGCTGTTAGACTACTGTTCTGCTGCTGCTCACCAGTATCCCCTCTACCCCTATCTCCTGCAGCAGAAACTGGTCTCCTCTCCATCCCTACTACAGAGGGCATGTCATGAGACTGCCAGCAGAGTTCCTGGTGCCATTTTCATCCCTACCCTGGAACAGAAGCTTTGACCGCTGGCCTACCAGGGCTTATAGCACTGAAGAGGGATCTGATTTCAGACTGGTATTTTGGAGTAGCTACTCTTGCCAGGGTTAGTGTCATGAAGGCCTTCTGGGCTGCTCTGCAGAATTTCTTCTTCCTTCTGCCCTTATCGGGAATGGGGAACAGGAGATGCTGTCTCAACACTGGGAAGCACTTCTGTGTAGGTGCTGCAGCACTGGTGCAAATTGCCCAGAAGTTGTGGAGTTTCCTCTTTGGAGATCCTCAAAAGCCTCCTGGATGTGGTGCTGGGCATTCTGTTCTGGGTGTCCCTGCTGGAGCAGTGTTGGGCTGATGGACCCAGAGGGCCCTGCCAGCCTCAGCCAGTCTGTGACTCTGTGATTCTGAGCTCTGGCACCCAGCTGATGTGGTGCTGCTCATTTCAGTGAGGTCAAGCTTTGTGATAACTAAAGCACGCCATCTGAATTTGACTTCAGTGCCTTTACTATCTAAACCATGCTTTTTTTTTTTTTTCCCCCCTTAATACTATGGACTTCTTCCCAGGAAGAGTGGGCAGAACAGCAAGAGATCACCCTTGCTGGAACTTCTTATGCTGAATAAACTTAAAACAGAACTGATGATTTCTAGTTCTGCCTTTGTACAGGACACAACCCTTGGAAGCTCTTGGCAATGCAGCCATGTACATCAAACTGCTGCAAGAAAAGCTCTGTGCTCAGTCCCTGCTTGGCATTTTCCTTTTGATGATCCTCCGGAATGAAGTGTTGGTTGTTGTGTTGGCCACTTCCAGTCTTGTTGAACCTCCTATCCAGACCAGATTTATACAGAAGTAGCACAGCATATGGAACTCTTTTATGAGTCCACTAAAACATCATCAAGCAGCTGCAGTATTAGTTTTGCCAAGGTGCTGTAAAACGGTGTATAGGGTTGGTGAATGAACAAGACACAACTTGGTGTGAACCCTGCTTGGGATGTCCCTCAGGTGCGTCCCACCCCCACCACATGACAAGGAGACTCGTGCTGTGATCCACCGTATCAGTCTTGCGTTCCTCCTCATCCTGTGTTTGTACAGCTGATGCTTTTACCCAGGCCTCAAGCTTTTCGCACTTTTTCTTGAACTGCACTGCCAATCTGAGATCACTTTACAGATTTTAGATCATTGTGAATTCTGCTTCAGCCTTTAGGCACTTGCTGTCCTTCCTGGGTTGATGTTTTATGCATACCCACTTTTGTAATATGAGTCATTAGTAAAAATATCAGTCAGCCCCCGTTCACAGCAGTGTGCAGCAACCCATTCTGTACTTTTCTTCCCAGACATTCAAAGAAAACCGTTCATTCCTTGTACTTCTTAGACAAGATCTCATTACAGCAAATCATTTAAGAGTGCATTTCCCCAGCTTGCTCATGAGAATCTTTTGTGACCGTCTTACTCATACTAATATGCCATATAGCACAGTGCTTGCCCACTTGCTTGTTAGCTTGTCTTAGGAAATGAGGTTGGTTCCACATGATTTATTCCTGATAAACAAGTTAGCTGCTTTTGATCATCTTAATTTTCAGTAGGCTTGCAGATAGCTCTGATTATTTGTTGAGCGCTTGTTGAGTGTTTGTTGAATGCTGTTGAGTTGCAGACTGACCCTGGGCTTTTGGAGATATTTACCCTATTTCAGTATGTATTTTCAGACTGAGTATTTCAGTCACCCAACCTTCATGCACTTCAGATGCAATCACTAATCACTAATGGCTCCGAGTGCTTCAGCCAGATCCCAAAATACTCCAGGGTGAATTTCCTCAGGTCCACATGGCAATAGCATAATTATTAAGCGAATAATAATAATAATGCTCTCCAGCAGCAGCACCTCTCAGGTAATAAAAGCAAATGGATCCTCTGTCTAAAATATTACTTGAAATATACATGTACTGATTATAATAATTAGATATCACAACTAAGAGTACAGTTTCAGACTTGGTATGTACAGAGCATCTGAGATACTGGCATAACTCCCTTTTGGCATTATCTAGTATGGCACAGACTTTTTCAGCAAGGTTGATAGTCTGAGTGATTCAGTTATTGCCTTGTTCTCACTGTGCAAGGAAATTGATGTTCTTCCCACTCCTTATTAGGAGCTAGTGGCAAATAAGGGAGAAAAAACACTCCATTGCTCCCCTTTGCATTTTTACAACCACTAACAGGTTGTCAGGGTGACCTGTCAAACTTTGCATCTTGCTCATTTGCATGGAAAGCCATCGAGGATAATATGTTTAGCTCATTTGTACATGCCGAACACAATGGGGACATCCTGGGGGCCTCTAGGAGCAATTGCAACAGCAGTAGTAAACATCCATTCATTAAGGACTGATATCATCCCTGGCTTTAAGACACTTAACAAGCTACTTATGCAGCTGGAGGAAGGGAAGACCGCTGAGTCAGTTGCAGATGGATGCGGAGCCAGATGACTTAAGATGTTGGCAGGCTTGGAACTTCTCTCAGGAGGACCTCAAGCACCTAGGAGACCATCATTTCTATCCAAGATTATTATGATTTTTTTAAGACAGAGACCATTAATTTCACTTCTGTATCTCTACCTATGGCAGCAGCTCATATTTCCCCAGCAAATCACAGAATAATTGAATGGCTTAGGTTTAAAGGGATCTTAAACACTATCTAGTTCCAACCCTCTGCCATGGGCAGTGTTTCCACCCAATCAGGCTGTGCAGGGCCCCACCTAACCTGGCCTTGAATGCTTCTAGGGATGGAGCACCCACAGCTTCTCTGCACAGCTTGTGCCAGGGCCTCACTGCCCTCTCAGGAAAGAATTTCTTCCTAGCATCTAACCTAAATTTCTCCTATTTTAGTTTAAAGCCATTCCCCCTTATCCTATCATTATCAGACTATAAAAAGTCAGTTCCCCCTCCTGGTTATAAGCTCCCTTCAAGTGCTGGAAGGCTGCGATGAGGTCTCCCCAAAGCCTTCTTTTCTTCGGACTGAACAAGCCCAAATCCCTCAGCCTATCTTTGTAGGATAGGTGCCCCAGAGGCTCTCTGGTGCTCTGCCTGGAGGTGCTGGGAAGCAGCTGCCATTGGTGGGGCAGAGGTGTGAGGGCAGAGCAGGCACAGCCTGCACCCCGCACAGACACGCAGAGCTCTGACTCTCTCTGCTCTCTTTCAGCAAAGCGGATGATTTCGGGTTCTTGGCACCACCTCGGCTCATGCAGCATAGAGCACACACAGCACTTTATTTACAGTGCAGCGTGGGCCTGCAGATAATTCACCCTCAGCGATATTACACAATTACTTATAGATGCCTGCGTTGAAAGTAAATGAAAATTATTATTTATTGAGAACTTCTCAGTAGCTCCTGGGAGTAAAGAATATAATAACCAGTAACATTTTATACCAAACATTGTGTTAACAGAAAGAATACTATCGTAGAGGTATTGACATAATAATATTTCTTTTCTGCTGAACTACAGAGGTATACACAGCCCTGCTTTGTGTGCACTGTGTGGTGCTGGGCATCTCATGATGATGACCATTATTTCTCACCAAAGAGGCATCTCTGACTTGGGCAAAAGGAGTGCCCAGAGCCTCACTCAGCCCTCCTGGTGGTGTAGGACAGGTGGCACAGCACAAAGCATCTGTGTGCTGCTGCTGCAGCATGGGGCTGGGCTCTGCTGCTGCCTGGGCCTCATGTCCCAGGCCTGGTCTCAGCTGCAGTGGCACTGGGCTGCACCCAGCACTTCAGGCACCTGCGGCCTCACAACTCTTGACAGCAGCAGTGCCATAACCGCACTGCTATGGGGGTTCTTTCCCTGCAGTTCACACTCACACACTTGTTATTCAAGGAAAAAACCCTGTGCTCCTTCCAGTTTCTGCAGGAGAAAGGAGGGAAGACAGCATGAGGACACTGCACATCATTGCTTTCACACTTTGCTGCACTCTGCTGCAGCCAGGTGCTGGCTTTGAATAGAAAGAGCTTGCTCAGTATTTACATCTCCAGTGTAAGCTTACTCCAGGTGCCTCTGGTCTGTACCCAGTCTCTGCTTTCTGCAGAGAGTTGCTCTGTCTTTGAAAGCCTTATGCAGGTCCGGCAACCATGCCTCCAAATCTGCTAACTGATTGTCTCCATAACTCTGTGTCTTCGATGTGAAATGGCTCTTATTGGCAGCTGTTTTTGTAGAGATAGGAACAATTCAACTCAGCTCCCATGGGCTTTCTAAATGAGAGGTGCCCAGTCCGAGTGAAATCTCCATGTCTGCAGTCAGCAAGGAGTGAGGCATGTGCCAGGGAGAGGATGGGGGGGAGGGCCTCCTCTTCTGGGCACCCAAAGAGGATGAGCTGCTCTGCAGAGTGCTGATTTTTGATACTGGCTATATAGAAAACCTACGGAAATGCTTAGGAATCCTACTTCAGTGCCAATATCCTTAAGAATACTCTGGGTTTTTTAATGCGCTACACAGTGAATAAATAATTTTGCTTTAGTGGGGGAGAGCAGTTATAAAGCACAAGTCAGCCTGTATGACTTGAGAGAAAAAACAACAACAACAACAAAAAAACAAACCGAAAAACAGCAACTTGTTTATGACCCCGTATAAGCTGGTTTGTTTACATTCATTTCCTTTGTCCTTTTGATACAAACTTGTACTGAGATAGTTGCAGAGTTAAACCACAGCTGAAGGAGCTTAAACGAGCCCCAGCTTTGCTAAATAACTGCAGAGCACTGGCTCACAGAAGCTGCCCCAGGCTCTGATGGACTCTGGGCTCACTGCAGAGCCTGGGGGATCAGATTTTCACCTCCTCTCCTCTGGCTGGAGGGTGTTTTGCTCCCCTTGCTCTTATGCCCATCCTTCCATTGCGTACTGTTCTGCAGGATGAGGTCATCTGAGGCTGCCTTTCTGCTTGGCAAAGAAAAGACGGAAGAGATGCAGGGACATGAATGCAAAGAGTAGAACTGTTTTTTTATTGAAAAAAAAAATGACCACAGAGAGGAAAAATACATTGCAGGTATCTTTTCACAGCCAACACTGCCAGTATTTTTACAGTTCCTCCACTTAGTACAAACTAAGTCTAATGAAATTCACAGTCTAATTCCAGCAGGGGATGAAACGTTACAAATAACCCCTTAGGTGAACTCCAGGGCTAATGAATGGGGTATAACCCAGCAAGTGGATGAGAGAAGGACCCTGAGTTACCTGATAAAAGAAACATCAGCAGAGCTGTGTGACAAACACCAAGACTCCGAGGCAAACTGCATTGCACTCAGTGATGAGGCAGGGTTGGGGCAAGGGCATCCCTCCTTGCACCTCATCACTCACCTCCTTCTGTAGCCTGAGGGTAAACCAAGGCTTCTGGCTCTGGCCTGAGGGTAACCAAAGGCTGTCCCTACACCCTTTCTTTCTCCATCTACAGTGAGGATCTTCCACAATGCTGCTGAGTGCAGAGCACAGTCCTACACATATTTTTTTTCCTTGGGACGAAACTTGTTTTTTAAAAAGAAATACGGCTCAGTTATGACAGGAGAGCTACGCATTGCTTGAGTTATTCCCAGGCAGTGATGATTCTGTTCAAGCTTTTATGCATTTTGACTTCATGTGCCACCACCCCTTTTGGGCTGAGAGTTTCAAGTTCCTGTAATTCATCACTGAAGAACACACAGTGAAGGACAAACCAGTTTGTTATTTGCTATGTTTTTCAAAGATTCAAGATATTTATCAGCAGCAGGGTCACTTTCCATTGGTATTTCTTCCCTACTCTGGTTTAAATCACAGCAACGAGATACACCCCTTTTCCCCGGTCAGGAAAATTACAGAAAAAGAAAACAGCCCCCTAACAAGAAGTACCTGCATGTGTAAAGAAACCACCCACATACCTTCATCTCCTCCTGAAGTCCCTCCAAGCAGCTGCCAGGCCACAGGCTGGAGGTCGCTCCCAGACACGTCTTCACTTTCTGCAGAGGGAGCTAATTGGATTCCACTTGTAAACGGAGATAAATCCCACCCACAATTTCTGAGTGGAAACATACGGAAGCAACTACTGAGAGTTAATTCAAACCCCCACTCAGTTTGGCATCCTTTAACCACCCTGCCTCAAACTTTTCACTTGCATTTTATCAGTGGGGCTATATGAAGTTCCTACAAGTTTTGAAAAAGGTGTAGAGCACTTGAAATGGTTATTCACAGAAATGTTGCTATGGAGGCGGAGAAGCATCTATTTCTAGGCCTTTTTGGATGATATTTATATGTACAAACACTTGCTGCAAAGACAGAGGAACTCTGATTAAAAGTCAGTGCCACAGCGTAGCTCATGATTACATGCTCAGTTAAAACCTGAATTGAACACAGCTCCAGGAGTCATATTAATCTACCATTTGATTAAACTACCTAAGCTACCTTATTAAATTGCTATCTTTGTAGAACAGTAACAAGAAAGTCATATGAAAGACAAGACTGATTTATTTTATGTTGTCATTGGCTACTCGTAACTAAGGGGAAAAGGCAAAGATAAGAATTAGTAACCTTCTTGTTTGGTTGATTTATCATTGGTGGGAAGTATAATTAGTAATTGAAAAGGTGATGTGGGCACAGAACATACTTAAAAGGATGCCATTTAAAAGGATTACCATCACAGTTGTGCCAAAAATCCATCTGTCTGGCACGAGCATCATCACAGGGTACAAAATGAAGGGTTTAAAGTAAGGTGCCACTTCCCAGCCCGTGCCACATCCCTACTGGCACAGGGGGATGCTGCCAGAACAGCAGTGAGCCACCAGCTTCAGCGAGGACTGGGGTTGAGGCTCTTTATCTGGGAGCCCATTCTGCCCCACAGAAAACTTCAGGGTGGCTGTAGGATAGGAAACAGCCCATAGCAGAGACAGGCTGCTTCAGACTGTGGCACAGCTACTGTATAAACAGATGTGTACATAATGCAGGGACAGAAGAACTCTGGGTTTGGTTTCATTCTTTCTTTGATATGCGGATTAAAGGCTCAGAGTCACAATCACACAATCACAGTGTAATAAGTGACCAAGTGACTGCTGGTTGGTAGGTACTCAATTTCTTGGTCTGTGGCGTATCTGGAAATGCACAGACTGCAGCTCCACAAAGCTAGAGATTAGCTTTATAGATAAAAATGCTTTAGAGTGGGAATTTTGATGCAGAAACACAATTTGCAGAAGATCCGTGAAAAGACATCAGAGACGTTGCATGCATTTTATACTCTGCTTCTTAGTGGAGTGTTACCTTGAGCAGTTGGCCAGGGCTGTCTGTTCTGGTGTGAAGAAGACAGAAATTCTGCTTTGGACAACTGAGTATAGGTGTGTAAAAGTTTTTCATAAAACATGCCATTTCAAGTTACTTTAATGGGCTTTATTAGCACAAAAGGTCAAGCTTGAATGGTCCCTCATCTATGTCAGCAATGCCATTTCTCTCAAAAACCTTTCCAGTCTACACTACATCTATTTAAAGAGAATACCAAACATGTTTGATTTTCTGATCACTTGATACTTTCACTTCACCTGACTTCAGGAGGTGGACATACAAACCCAGCAGTTACGAAATCCCTTAGGACTTAAAGGATGAAGTAATTAGCTTGACGTACCAAAACATAATTCAAAGTAGAGAGGCTGTTGCTCAGAGAAGTGGATTTGTTTAGTTTAAATTTTTTGCATCAGGAGATATTAACAGGTTTGTCCAGTTTTTGAGGTAATACATTTTATGAAATTACTTTTAGAGTGTATTTCTGAAGAAGGTCTAATATTTACTTGATTAAACCGTACTTCGTAAACCGTTAAAATATTTTTACAAGCTAGGAAAAGTAAAAAGTATTTCCTGAAGCATAATTTCACAAACATAACAACTTACGTGCCAAAGGAAATCCACTGCTGGTGTTTCTTAAAAGCTTTGCAAAATTGAGTAAGCAGCGTTATCCTCCCCAAGCTCACCAGGCTTCATCAGCTTTCAGTTGTTGAGGACTTGCCAACAGTTTTTGAAGTAAAATCCATATAAACAAAAGCACTAATATGTTTAAAATGTAAATGCTTTTTGGGGTAGATAAAGGAAGAGATTTAATACCTCTGTTTGGCAAAGTGGTGTCCTGCCCAGCTTTTAGCAGCTGTGCCTCATATGGGATTCCACAGGCTGAAATCAGGTGCCTATAAGAGCGGCAAACTAAGGTAGGGTCCAAGAACTGAAGGTGGTATACTGGGAAAGGGGGAGTTCCTAGTGAATATGCAATTAGAAGGAAAGCAGCTTTTGTTTGTCAAAATTCTGAGTTTAGATCCCATCCTGTAGTGGATGCACAGCTCTAACATTCATATCTTCAACCTCCTGTAGGGGGAATCCACAGGACCGTGCCAGTTCTGCCAAGGAAAGCATCTCAAGAAGAAAGTACTGCTGGATGGAGTCCAAACTTTTAACCTAAAGATGATTTTTAGTCTAGATCTAAATCACCATCATCAAGTATAAATGTATTCATTTTGTTACTAATTTCCATTACGCCTTCCTGTGTGTTCCCGAGGCTCCCAAGCCCCCATCTTTCTGACTTCTCTATGGTCCAATTCATCTATTGCCAGGGTTGTTCTTCTGTCTGTCATTTTCATTGGTCTCAAATAAAATCTCTAAAACTATTCAAAGCAGTACTCCTGGTAAAAATACATGGTCCTCACGAGCTCCATTTTCACGATGCAGTAAAATGAGAACATGTCCCTGGTCAAGTTATCAATTCTTTTATTTTGTTCTAGTATATCTTCTGAAAATTATACTGTGACTATATTTAAAAATTGCATCATGTTATACTTGGCTTTTATCTAACAGAATAGTTCATAGTAACAGAACTGATAACAGCTACTGATTTTGTATTCACCTTGCATGGGAGCAGGAAAGTAGTGAATAAAAACAGCTCACAAAGATCACGTGCTTTGATTAGAAAGCCATACAGATCTCACATAGGAGGAAGGTGTCCCATTAGTATCTTCCGTAAATGTGATTAAACTCTTTCCAGATGTCACTTATTTTTGTCAAAACAGTCTTTTTAAAAATAATTTCTTGTAGGGAGAGGCAGAAGATGGAATATTCCATTATGTGACTTTTATTGTTAAATATAAACAGAAGGCTATCAAAGATGGAAATAGTTCGTGTCTTAGAAAAATATCCATTTCTAATCTCCCTCAATTTAACCACAGTGGTAGGAGAAAGACAGACATCTCTTGGAGGGGGTGACAATAGGAGATAGGAGCCAGAACAATTCTGAGAAGGACAGGTAAGAACTTCAACCTGATTCCATGTGTGGTTTGTTGCGCTGAACAATCTGAAGACTTCAGAACATTCAGCTGTGAAGGATGCCCCTTAGTGGTTGAATATAAACACTGTTGACAGAAGAAACAAATTTAAACACTGAAAAAATATATTTGCATTTATTAAGTAAGAACAAAGGATTTCAAACAGTAACATATGCATGGAAGAGTCTACAAAGCCATGTTTACACAGAGCATTGGAAACAGTTGGAAAAATGCTAACCAACAGTAACAGAACATTCCTGAATAAGCTATTATATTGAGTAAGAAGAACAAGAAAATGGGGAGAAGGAAGGAAGGTTAATCTCTATTTTAATCAGCATGTATATTTTGAGATGAGGGGTTTCTGCAGAGGAACACAATCAGATGTTTAGCTTTACAACAAGACTCAGCCCAAAATTTTTACTGATCCTTTCTAGAGTAGAGTGTTTCTGTACAGGATTACAAAGTCATCTGGACTGCTGTCGTGGTTCCTCTCCAGCAGTGTAGTGATGATGCAGCCTTCAGCCATCTCTGCTACTGCACAAAGAAATCAGCATGTGCTACAACGCACACATTTCTACACAAAAGGCATTAAAAAGTTTAAGATTCAATATTAATAGTTAGAGTGCACAATTCCCGTAACCCACACAGATGCATATTTCTAGTTAGACATACATGTACAAACAGCCTATGAAAGATTCTCTTTGTTTGATTTGACTCTTATCATGAGGAATGTATTGTTTCTGGCTTTTCTTTTCAAAACCAGTCTTTGTACAGGAGTCAATTTGCAAAAGCAGTAGCGAGGTGATGCTAAATAAGCATGGCACGGTCATCCATCCGTTTACATCTACTCTGATTTAAACTGTATTACATACATTTGGATGTCTCTTTATGTATACATTGGATAACAAACAAAATCACGGAATCACAGAATTGCAGGGGTTGGAAGGGACCTCACAAGACCACCGAGATTCACTGTATTTACAAGTTCCTGGAAATCTGATTTCCATTAGTCGTGATGCTTTTTTTTCTTCCCTGAAGAAGTCTGTATTCTTTCATCTTTTTAACTCTGCATGTAGAAATTGAGGCTGTAACATGTCTCATTACCTCCACACCAGCCATGGAGACAGAAAAGCTACTCGTCAGCATTACTGACACAAGCATTTACTTCTCAGGTCACATCTCAGCACCGCTTAAAGGGTCACGGAAAGTCTCTTCTGTTGAGCCAGCTGGTGTGTGCTGTAGCTGGAGAGACTGATCCCAAGCGTGCCCAGGAGCAAGGCTGCCCGTTGCAGCAGTACATCTGATGAGTTGATAACTATTTTTCCTGCAGCTTGAGTCTATAGGGAAAACAGGGCAAGTTATTATGCTGATTCTGCTGATGTCAACAGAAAAGCTCCTAATTCAATGATGCTCCCTAGAATGTTAGTTATAAATCCAGGAAAGCAAAGCTAAAAGGGATCAGTAACATCTTTCATTAGCTCCATAGGTAGCACTGGACCAAACAGACAAGATTTAACACAAACTCTTCAAGTGTGACAAAGCAGCAGGAAATGCCAAAGTAAAGACAAAAAGTTAATTATTTATCAATTCTCAGACTAACAACAAGAAACTAATTGCCTAATGAAAGTATATGGTACACCAACCAAGAAGATAAAACATAATTGCATGGGTTCTCTATAAAGCAAAACAGTTTCTTATACATATTGACACTGTGAATTAAAACATACTGTGCATCTTTCTAGTTGTGGCATTTCTTACACAAAACCCTCATTCTTTAAGCTTTCCTTTGCAATCAGTGGAAGGAAAGTGTGGCACCACTGAAATGATTCACAAAGTTCCCATTTCAAGGAACCACTTTCCAGAATCCAGGATCCAATTTCCAGAATTCACTTCCAGATTCTGTTTTCTGCGTGAGCTTAAACAATCAGAACTCAGTGCTAAACTGTGGTTAACAGTGTGGCTAATTTAGCAAGGGCATAAGTACAAACAAAAGGAATTCCAAATAATATCAGTATGTAAGTTGACGTCTAAAGGTACGTAGAGAGAAGTGAAAGTTCATTGCTAGGAATGAAACGCAGTATCTTTAGTTCAGGTATATCACCTCTCAACCACTACAGGCTACAATTCTGAATACAGACAACATTGGTCAAAACTGTGAGATTATCCAACAAAAGAACACAAACACTCTGTAAATGAGGATGTGATGTACAATAAGGAATATACCCTACTTTATAATATCTTTTCTACGAGTGCTTTATTCTTAACTATTTAGTTGAGAGAAAATACTTTAAATATCTTATTTTTTCTTCATTTAGTAATGAATACTCTGGTCCCTCAGCATTTCAGCTCATAGAATCACCGATTTTGGAAAAGACCTCCAAGATTATCCAGTCCAACCGTTCACATAACACAAATATTTCCCCTTAGTGCAACATCTAAATGTTTCTTGAACATTTCCAGATACACTGAGCACACCGCCACCCTGGGCAGGTCAATACCGTTGGAGGCTTCTTTATCATCCTTATGTCCTTACACATAAGGAAGAAAATCTTCATTCTGAGTGGTGAGGCACTGGCACAGGCTGCCTAGAGAAGCTGTGGGTACTCTATTACTAGAGGTGTTCAGGGCCAGGTTGGATGGGGGACAATCTGATCTAGTGGAAGGTGTCCCTGCCCATGGTAGGGAGGGGTTGGAACTAGATGGCCTTAACTCCAAGCCAAACCATTCTGTGATTCTGCAGTTGTAATCATAGAAGTTGGTTGAACTGTTTTACTGAGAACTTATTACAAGTTCTTCAGAACCCCACCATTCTCATTCCTATTAATGTTCCCCTATTGCCCCAAACACACAGTCAAAAGTGATAGAGAAGTAGTTTTAGTTTAAGCACTGCAGTAACACAAGTTTCTTCTAAGTACCCTGCACTTGGTGTTCCAGCATGATACCAATTATCAAGAATTATCATAATTCATTTACTTTCCAGCAGAAGTTTAATTAAGACCTCTTCGAGTTTTTATGAATGTTAACCCAACAGAAGCCAGGGTTCCCTTGGGTTGGTCAGGCAATAATTTGAAACAAAATCCATCTGAGCAAGAAAAATATTTCAACAGTTTAATTAAAAACAGAAAAAGAGTTGGAGTTTTCATACCTGCAGCAACCTTATATACCCAGGTGTCATTCTCCGCAGAGGGATAACCATTATTTCTATGTCTTTGTTGAATTTCACTCCCTGCAATTTTAGAACACAAAAAACATTACTAAGTCCCAAGGATTTTTTACACTGACCTTCAAATGAAACAGAAGATTAAATTTAATATGCTTCGTTAAGAGTGACAGAGTACTCCAAGAAGCAACATATGCAAACATTTTCTCCTTACCTGGTGCTCTTTTCCCTGTAGGTTCCTTAAAGGCTAACATCGTGCTCATATATAAAGCCCAACTGAGTTGCATAACCTGTCACATGTGATCTGTCTGCAAAGCTTAGGTGTTGGCAGAGGCTGCAAGTGTCTTGCCTGGGGCTAGGTATGTCTGCAATATTAGAAAGCTCTCTGGGAATGTCTGAAGCTCATTAAGAAAGCAAAGCAACAGCTGACCTCTTTAAGAACAAAAAGGCCTAAGCCTGTTGTATAGATAGCACTGGACTTTAAAAAAGAGGTCATTACAGCATTTTGTATCATAGACTGACAATGCAAATAGGATTGAATTGCTTTTACTTGACTTAGAGTTATATCTATAGGACAACCTGTGTAGGAAGCTTTATTCAGCCATGACCCAAGTTGAAAGGATGTGTTAATAATATAACAGGGTTATTTGGAGGTGCATTTAAAAATAATCTTTCTTTTCTGGGAGCGATCTCCTTTACCTGGTATTATGTGTGTTCTTGCCTCCCTTTTCAACTGCTGAAGCTTTACTTCTAGAAAATACCTAATCTAATATTCATTTTTACTATTAGTACTACTTTCTCTTAATTGTGATTCCTTGGCAGTGAGCTTGGACCCAGTTCAGCTCCTGGGGTGGTAAAATGTGATCTACAAAATCAATTTTTCTTTCTTTAAGAAGTTTCCATGGATAGACTGTAATGAGAAAACTCTTCCTTTTCACCATCAATATATGCAACCTTGAGTAAGGATAGCAAGGCACAATTCAGCTCCAGTTAGTCACACTTCTAAACACGTAGGATAAATCTTCAGGAGATGTCAACCAGCACAGCACTAGTGTGCTCTGCGAGCCACATCAGCGTTCATCAGAAGTGCTCGACAGAACAGTGCTGATTTACACCCCTACAGGCTCTTTACTATGGCATTCCAAAGCTCTGTAACACTCCTGCCACAAACCAGCAGAAAAATGAAAGGTTTCTACTTAGAGAAATATTCTACATTAGGCATTCTGCAGTGATATCAGTTATCAAGAATTACTGTAACTCATTTACTTTTCAGCAGGTGTTTAATTAACGTTATAGAAAGGAGTGATGCTACCTTATTCTGAGGCTCTGGCTCGTGGGTAGATTTCACCTTTCTCTTGCCACACCACATTTTTACCACATGAACTCTGTTAGCATCAGTGAAGCTATATCTTATTCGCTGAAAAGATAAGGTAAGTTGCCCTGGTTCTATAGCATAAATCTAAATATTAAGCAGGGAAATTGCTAATCTGGACATTTTAAAATACACACTTGATAAGTGACCCCATGCTAAATCTCACTTGTTGCATATCTCAGCTGTAGGAAATATGTTGATTGTTTCTCATTAATGAAATAAAATGGGGAGCTCGCTGAAGTTCATGGAAAGGCTTCTTCCTGATTTGGGTTCACATTATCATCACAGGAGACACCAATGAAACACAGTGCATTAGTGAATGCAAGTCACTGTGTCTGTACAAACAAGTTCGAGATTAAAATCTACACTGGAAAAAGGCAAAGCCTTTTCTTCTTGTTTCTGTTTCTCACAGTCTGCCAAATGTTATTCTTTCTGTACAAGAAAAGCACCCAGGACTGCTGCCCAGAGCAGGTTCCTAAAGCCTGCATTTGTATGGAAATAAGGAATGCAGATTTTTTCCTTTGAATTTCCCATCTTGCTCATATTCAAAGCAGTATCACGATTTCAGTAGAGTTCAAAAGGCATTACTAATCATGCTGGTACCTGTGTGATTTTTTTAGTTTAGGGAATAGCAATGGGGAGGAGGGCTTCCTAGGGCACGGTGTTCAGACAGGGAGAACCTCCCATCCAGCATCTTTCTGCTAAAAATAAAAGGGAAACAGGATGCCTTGAATGCCACAGATCTTTTAAAAGTTATATCTTGGCTGTGTTCAACATAGTTTTCTGTAACTAAAGGTGTTACCAAAATCTGTATGACTTTCCCCAGGTCTCTAAAAGAACCACATGCCTGGCTTCTACGTTATTTCAGTTCTTTGAACAAACAGAAGTCTGCTTCAGTTCCTTTGGAAGTTCACATCCCAGAAAGGAACCATGGCTGCCACATCAGCCAGAAGTCCTGCACATCCCCTCCGCAGTCACTTCTGGGTCAGGCTGAGGGAGCAAGACAACCCCAGGCAGCACATGGCTCTCGTTACAAGAGAGATTTGCTCTCTTGGCAAATACACGAGGATCCTGCTAGCAGAGCAGACTGCTCACCTCATTCATCTACTGGCACTTTTGGTGCTGGACAGACAGTTTTCTAATAGGCGACAAGCAGGCACAAATGCAAATTACATGCTGACATCCTCCCTTCCCTCCGCATTCCAGAATTAAAGGTGAGGAATTCTTTGACCCAATCCATCTGTATTTACAACCTTGTGTTCTATTTCCATTAAGAGGAGAAATCAATGATGAAATTAAATGTCTCTTAATGTAAACCCATGCCTTCATGATGAGCATGTGCTGCTTTCCCAAATGCAGTAGGAGTCAACCACGGTGAACAACTTATTTGGACATATTTGGAGATTGGAAGGAACCTCAAAGGCCAACTAGTTCCAACGCCCCTAGCATGGGTAGGGACTTCTTCCACAGGATCAGGTTGCCCAGGGCCCCATCTAGCCTGTGCCAGTGCCTCACGACATCTTTCGCCTTCCTGAAGCAGAGGGAGAGAGGAGCAATGCAAGCTGGTAGTGTGCAAGAGACAGAGCACAGAACAGCAGCTGGCAAGAGCAGCATCTTTCACCCACAGAGCTGCAGCCGCATACAGCTGCTCTGCAAAGGATGCCGAGTTGGGTTCACATGCATAAAGATCCATCAGTTGAGTCTGCAGCTGCCAGCAAACCCCAAGTCTAATATGGAGAGTAAAAATGCAAACCAGAAAGGAAGAGAAAAGAGAGAGAAAGAAGAAAAAAGAAAGAAGAGAAAAAAAAATAGGGAAAAGTGAAATCTAGTCATTGGTCATTGGGAAGAGAAGTGACAGGGGACCCAAGCAAGAAGCTTTCCCAGGGCCTCTCTCCAGTGCCACACATCCCCCCATTCCACTCTCCTGAAGAAATGACAGGTTTAATTGCTCAAACTCCTGCTGGTGGTTTTTGCTCATGATGCTGCTATTGCTGAGTGCTATGTGCTGTTGAGGCTGGAGCTGCCTCCTCACCTATCACTACAGTCTCCAAAGGCAAATTATAAGGGCCCCAGACAATGGCAATAAAAGGAGGCAAAGACACGTGATGGCAGCAGTCACCTTCCACAAGAATCCACCACTGCCATTTTGAAAGTAATTCAGATATTTAACTCAAGAACTACTTCCCAAAATTCATCATCCTTATTTAGGCCTGGATGGAGGAATGTGGCCGGGATTCTGAACTCACAGATGGCTTCCACTTCACCTCTATGTATAGGATGGGAGTAAATACAAAATACCGTCTCTGTGTGCAAATGAATTACATGAAGAAAACAACTCAATAAAGTTGCCTCTATATACAACCGTATGATTATTTGGGGGCTTTTTTTTTTTTTACTGAAACAGATATTAGATCTGAGAGTACTTCCTCACAAATCATTCTATGTATTATTTAAAAATTAAAGCTAAGTTCAAAGGAATTTTGCCTGACACAAAAGTAACTAAAAACACCAGCTCTTTGATGGTAACAGGATTAGACCCCACAAGCTCATCAAAGAAGGCCATGGTCCTGCCCCAAAGTGCTTACAAGCCATTTAGAAACAGGTGGGTGCCAACAGATGGAGGAGCACTGGGAAACAAAGAGAATATAGTGCTTGGCATGCGAGGCAATGTTCTCAGCTCACTCACAGTCAGACTGTTTCCAAATTTTTGTGGGCGTTGCAGCAAAGCACGGTGTTAAGGAGGGATCTGAAGGTAGTTAATGAATTTTAAGACGATGAGACAGGAAAGGAACAGGAACAGTGTTAGTCATAGTGTTGCATTACACAGTACTATCTTTGTGGAGCACAAAATGAGGGAGTTGTATTAGAATATGTTGCTGGTGGAAGTAGGAAATGCTGTCAATAAAAGAGGAATGGAATACTGTGTGGATGAACTGAGGCATAGATCACCAACTGTAAACAGTTCAGCCCTCAAAGTCATCTAAGGTTATGGATAGACAGTAGCAAGAGTCTGCTGCTGAGGCTTATGGAGTTACCAATGAAACAGCATAAACTACTCATTTATTTCATGCTGTGAATTGACTAGTTCACTTCCCACAGCTCCAGTGCCAAGTGGTTACTTCTGTATTTGCAGCCTGCCTACCCACATTGCTTTGATGACATCAAAGGACAGAATAATAGAAACAGACAAAAATTTACCAGCAAAAATCCCCCACATAATAGCAGAAAATCATGCTAATTTCTGCTATGGGGAAAGAAAACTGTACATTAGAAATTACTACAGACTGTACCTGATAGAAATTGCATAAAAAGAATTAAAAAAAAAAAAAAAAGGAGAAGAATTGTCTCAAAAGACTTCTAAGAGACCTTACTAGGATGCCATTGTGGAAACAGAAAAAATGATCCTGGAACTTTTTTTTTTTTTTTTTTTTTTTTTTTGTATTTTCAAGTAAAGATAGGTAAGCACTGCTGTCACTGGCAGTAGCACAGACATAGCACAAATGCATAAACCCTCCGGCATGTGTTCCTGGGCTGAATTTCTCTCTGTTAACTTAGACCTGTATAGCACAGATGTCTGCCTCTGAACTAGCTCTAAACAGCCACCACAATATACTTATTTTACATATTGATGTTGTGAACGAAAAGAGGTGAAGATGGATAATACAGTGAGATGATGCAGCAAGCTCAGATGCAGACATAAAGAGTATAAATGCAGTCACGTGGATTGCTCTCCATTGATTATAACAGGAGAGTTCAAAGTAAACCCGGTATGAAGAAGGGCAGCATATTACCTGAAGAAATTTTACAAGATTATCTTGTTCAACCTTGCAAATGGAAGACTGGGAGGCATTTGATTACAAATACCAGAGAAAGTGGAATGCTGCTTAGGCCAAAGGCTAATACAGCACTAACAAACAATACAGCCATGAGGAGATTTAGTGTAGAAAGAAGGTGGTTTCTGATGAATCATGGGTTTCTGAAACTTTACAAGAAAGAAAGCAGATAAAATAGTTTTAACACGTAATTTGCCTTTTCTTCTGTACCCCAAGACTTTATGGAATAACATGGAAAACTCATGTACTGTAACCAAGCAGGTACATAAGTCTGTAGTAGGTACCTGATTCATTATTAGTTGTGTTAAATCACAGACACTGGGGACCACATGACAAAAGCAGATTCTTTGGAACACTGCTACTCCTATTGCAGTGCCTAGCAGTAAAGAGCTGACAGGTTTATGGCAGTGTAAAAGCATTCAGAAAAATTACTCTTAGATTCATAATAATACAAGATGTAGTAACAAAATGACTCATCGTCATTCTTCTTTATATTACACTGAACTTCTACAGCATAGTGTTCAATTCAGATAGTGCAGGTAGGGTTACATGCACACTGCAGTTATCTGTCTTCCTACAAAGTTTTCCTCAGGGCACAAGAGCTCTCCATCCCCAGGTGTAGGAAGTGAGGAAAGGAAGGCAAGTGACTGGCATGGCTGAACTGGTACCCACTGGTCAAACTGGAGAGTAAGAAGAAAATGCAGACAGTGGAAACAGGGACTGGTAACTTAGGAGGGGTATAGGGATGCTGTTAGGCTGTGTAAAGGTGGAGTCGGGAAGGTCAAGGCCCAACTGGAACTGAACTTGGCAAGAGGTACAAAGAAAGGCTTCTGTGGGTATGACAACCAGGAAAAGAAAGTCGAGAGTGTATCCTCCCCATTGAGCAACAGCCAGACTAGTAACAGCGATCAAGGAAAAGGCTGATGCATTAAATATATTTTTTTGCCTAAGCTTTCACTAGTGACTACTCTATGCACATCCCGGGAGTGGATGGTTTGGAAGTTGGGAGTGGGAGAGTAATGCACCTGCCACTGTAAGCCAATATCAGGTTTGCAACTACCTGAGGAGCCTGAACATCCGTAAGTCTATGGATTACAATGAAATGCATCCCAGAGAGCTGAAGGAATTGGCTGACGTAGTCACCAAGCCACTCCTGATGATATTTGAAAAGTCACTGTGGTCAAGAGAAGACCCTGATGACTGAACAAAAGGCAATAAAGCACCTATTTTTAAGAAGGATATAAGGGATGACCCAGGGAACTACCCAACTTTCAGCCTCAGTCTCACCTCCCTGCCAGGGAAGATCATGAAGCAGATCCTCCTGGAAGCTGTGCATATGGAAGAGAGGAAAGTATTCACGGCAGGTCCTGCCTGACCAACCTTCCTGTTTTTTATGATGGCATAACTGCATCAGTGGACAAGGGAAGAGCCACTGGTGTCATCTATCTGGACTTCAGTGGCCTTTGACACAGCCTCCTACAACATCCTTCTCTCCAAATTGGAAAGACATGGATTTGATGAGCAGACTGTTCGATAGATGAGGAACTGGTTGGTTGCAAGACCACATCCAGAGAGTGGTGACTCAATGTCTAAATGGAGATCAGTAATAAGTGGTGTCCCTCAGGGGTCTGTACTGGGACTTATATACTTTCACATCTTCATCAATAACACTGACTGGGATTGAGTGTGAGTTTGCGGATGACAGAAAGCTGTGTGGTGCAGCAGACATGAGGAACGAAATGTCATCCAAAACGACCTAGACAGGCTTGAGCAGTGGGCCCAGGTGAACCTCACAAGGATCAACAAAGCCCAAGGTCTTGCACCTGTGTTATAGCCACCCCCACTGTCAGTACAAGCTGGGGATGTAAGGACAGAGCACAGCCCTGCTGAAAAGAACCTAAGGGTATTGGCAGATGACAAACTGGACATGAACCAGCAAAGTGCCCTTGCAGACCAGAAAACCAACTGCTTCCTGGGCTGCACCAAAAGAAGCATGACCAGCAGGTTGAGGGAGGTGATCCTGTCCCTCTGCTCTGTGCTGGTGAGACCTCACCTGGAATGCTGTGCCCAGATGTGGAGTCCTCAGTACGGGAGATATGTGGATCTGCAGAGGAGGGCTGCAAAAATGATCCTAGGGATGGAACACCTCTCCTATGAAGACAGGCTGGGAGCTGGTGCAGTTCAGCCTGGAGAAGAGAAGGGTCTGGGAAGATCTGATACTGGCCTTTCAATATCTAAAGAGGGACTGTAAGAAAGAAGGGGACAGACTCTTTAGCAAGGTCTGTCGTGATACAACAAGAGGAAATGGTTTCAAAGTAAAAGAGAGGAGATTTAGATTGGATAAAAGGAAAAGAGAAGGCTGTGGGGAGACCTCACTGTGGCCTTCCAGTGCTTGAAGGAAGTTCATAAATGGGAGTGAGACCTCCTTTTTACATGGGCAGATAGTGATAGTGGTTTTAAACTAAGTGGGGAGATTTAGGTTAGATATTAGGAGGAAATTCTTTACTTAGTGAGGCAGTGGAACAGGTTGTGCAGAGAAGCTGTGGATGACCCATCCCTGGAGGTGTTCAAGGCCAGATTGGATGGGGCCCTGGGCAGCCTGGTCTGGTGGGTCGCAACCCTGCCAAGGGCAGCAGGGTGATCTTTTAAGGTTCCTTTCAATCTAAGCCACACTATTATTCTATTCTATGATTCAAAAGAAAGTAGCAGCAGTTTTGATAAAGCAGATTGATAAAGCAGTGTCTGTATTGTCTTTGGTAGAATCACTAGAAAGTAGCATGGTCAGGCTCACATGCTGGCAAGGCAGCAAGGTTTCTATGCTATTTGTGGCTTCTCTGCTTCAGACCAGTCATGAAGATTAATTCACCTGCTTTGGATTGTCTCTTCCTGCTGCTCCTGCTGAACACTGAACCACAAGGGCTCATCCCTAAGGGCTATTCCACCACATCGGATGGGATAAGGTGATCCACTAAAGGGTTCTCAAAGCTTAGGATCACCAAATGCTTATTCTCTTAAATACTGAGGAGAGACATTGCTGTCCTTGCACTGTAATTTTTACCTTAGCTCTCAGCTAGTGGATCTCAGTATCTCAGCTCCAATTTCCCTCACTCAGTGGAGGTCTTCGAAGAGGCAGAGGGGTTAGACTGTAACAGAGAACTGAACTAGCAGACAGGGGCAAGGTGAGGAAAGAGGATAGAAGCTTGCCCACCTCTGCTGTGCAAGTGATATTGCAGCACAAGCACTTCCCTGTTGTGTTTTCTGCTTTAAATCCACTCCTTAAAACCCATGGTGGAATAATGGCTGTCTTTTTTTTAAAAAGAGCTTTATGGCTTGCTGCTTCTAAGATACCAGAGATGCTGGGTTGTTCTCACTGGTCTGGGAACTAACATGGGTGGAAAGATTAATCTACATCAGTTATTTTGGGAAGGTTCTTATCTGGCAAGCAATGAACAGACTTCCAGTGGAGGTCCTGGAGGTCCAGTTAACCCACAAATAAGAGATGCAATGCACTGTCTTGCAAAAGTCCCACCATTCAGAGCATATGCAAATACTTCAGGAAGGTAGTGCAATGGAAACATGTACAGTGCCATGCTGACAGCTGTGAAGAAGGTGGGTATATTCATACACTGCAATGCCATTCTTCAACTTCTGTCTTACTGCTGATCTGGCTAGGGAAACTTAGACTATCTGGCAGCACTCACAAGACAATTCATTACTCAAGAGCACATCTAGAAACAAGGCATTAGCTTCTTTCCTGTGAAGAGCCTGAAATATCCACTTAGAAAAGATGGTGCAAAGAAGGGGGAGCTTGTTAAGGAATAAGGCATGATCCCTCACTTTGCTCTCCTTCCCAAAGTTTACTAGACTCCATCTACCTCAAGACACCCACTCCATATTGGCTCGTGTGCCAGGCTGAAAAGGTGCTTCTGGCTAGCCAGCGCTCAGTGGGTGTTTGTCACTGTGAGAAACAATACGAGAAAACTTATTATAATCCATGGTAAGAACTCTTCACATTGTGTCTTTGTTCCCTCTGTGGCTGATGCAATAGAAAGCTTGACTGTCAGATTCTGTGGTCTCGCAGACTTCCCTCGCTCCATCTGCAGAAGATCTCAGATTATAGTGGCTCCATCACATAGAATTCCAGATTTCTTATGCAGCTTGATACACAGCAAACAGCTATACTGACATGCTGGGTTGTTACTTATCCAACACATGTATACACACAGCCTAGAGCTTTTGGAATTTGAACCATTTGTAGGAAACTGAACAGTTCATTCCTACAAGTTCTGTACTGCTGCTGAGAACTTTTCTCATCAGTAAATCTGTGCATATGGGCAGATGCATGTGCAGCTACTGAGCAGGGCTCTTTTCCCTCCTCCTCTACATCCCACGCTGACACCCTATTACACATATGTCAAGTTTTCGAAGTGAATCACACAAATGAGAAATATTGAGAAATAGCCTTCTGGCATGTAATTCCAGAAGTATTTAGGTGTATTAGCTGAGGTTGAAAAGGCCATGAGATCTCCTGTGATGCCTGCAAATGGAGACGTGAAGAACTATAATATTTTACGTATGAGAAAGACCCTAATCTACAATAAGCCCTGTACTTAGTCCATACCATATGGACCCATATGTAGATTTACATATCTACAGGAAGGTTGTTTGGGGTACTAGGACTCCAGAATGGAAAAGGTTTTGTTCTAAGATAATACAGATACATTCAAATCATGACCACAATTTTAGTTCTGCTTCTAAAGCACTGATTTACAACAGAAGAACACATCTACAGTCAACCATTACACTGGTCCTTCTCTGTTCTTTTCAAACACTATTTTCAGATACTCAAAATGTGTGTTATTGTATTCCATATGGTTTTATAAATTGAGTTACAAATCCTAAAAAGACAGTTTGTAAGGGTTTTTTTTGTTTGTTTGTTTTTCTGCTTTTCTTCAAACTCAAACTTCAAAGCACCTGACCTACCTGCTAAAATCTGAAGAATATCCTTG
This sequence comes from Perdix hodgsoniae, assembly GCA_035772895.1. Classification (NCBI taxonomy): domain Eukaryota; kingdom Metazoa; phylum Chordata; class Aves; order Galliformes; family Phasianidae; genus Perdix; species Perdix hodgsoniae. The sequence continues at coordinate 4,655,475 of JAPSGF010000034.1, forward strand.
TGAGAGACATGTTCTATCACAGTAACAGTGAATCTTGAGATGGTTGAATCTAAAATGCAGAACTTTATAAAAACTTTCCATTACTGTGTAAAGAAATGCATCAGAACGTCAAGAAGTTCTGAATCATACATGCCCATCCCACTAGATTTATGATTTTCTTGCCCTCTTTTTCAAATGTTTTAATAAAAAAATAATTTAAAAAAAGACATTTTGTTACTTACATACATTAACTACATTATGTAATTAATACGCAGCCCAAGACAATTCTTCTTTATTCAGTGTGGCCCAGGCAAGCCAAAAGGTTGGACACGCATAGACCCATGAATCTAAACTATTTGTCTAAAGTGTTCCTTAGTGGTCTGATAGGAATGTTTACATATGGCAGTAATGGATATCTACATCTGTATCACTCATATAGCTTCTAATTTGGAAAATGTAAATGCTTTGATCCATTCTGGTAGATACAAAAGCCTGGATGCTGTATATTTCCATGCTGCATGTTTCCAATGCAACAGGCTAATGAATTAGCCTATATAAAATAAAAGAGGGCTGTAAATTGTCCTGTAAAACTTAAAACTGCAATTCAGTAAGATAAAAATTACTGTAGCCTTCCAAGAATGATAGAAAATGCTTCAAAGTTATAGGTTAAATTAATGGATTTAGTGGAAACTTTCTGAGTTAAATTTATGTTCTAATGCAGTTTCTGACACATTCCCTTGTGTTGTTTCCTTGTAATTGCCCTCACATTGCCAACTACATACAGTTTCCATAAATGATATCTGTATTCCTATTTAAATGCTCTAATCCCTTAATAAGACTTCTATTATTTCTGGAATGGCATTGTGCCAGCACAGTTGTGGCTACTTAGCAGGATCAGTAATGTATTTTTAGGCATAATCCCAAGTAAAGGTACATTTCTTCTCTTGTGAGCTCTCTAGATGAACACTGGAAGATTCTTTCATCAGCATCAGTAGAGTGTAAAACAATCTATGCAGGAGGTAAAGCATGAAAAATTCATTAATCGAAGGAGTAGCATTTCTATAATGTTTATTTTTTCATCATACAGTCTTTATTCTGATTAAGTGTTGTGGCTGTCTGTCTGTGAGGCCAAACAGAAATGATTAAAACAGAAGTTAAATTACCTAGAGGTGGAAAGCAAAACAAGAGAAGAATAGTAGTGAACACTTGCATTTAAACATGACACAGTGGACTTAGGACTGATTGCTCTCTTCAGAGATTGTATCTCCCATGACACAATGCTAAGGATCACCAGGACCAGACAGTATTCACCTAACAGCTCTAAACTAATTGAGGGATGAAATTACACAACTGCTAGCTGCAGTGTGTAACCTCTGGGAATTGTGTCAGTATCAGAGGCCTGCATGGTAGAAAAATGGATCATTTTAACCAAGGGATCCAGAGGTGATCCGAGGAACTACAGGCACAGCACTGCCAATGGGTCCAGAGAAGTATTTTTCCCTTTGTGGTCCTATATGGAACCAGAGTTGGACATGATGATCTTTGTGGGTACCTTCCAACTCATGATTTCATGGTTCTGTAAGACCACCACAGGTGATGTCTTTGTTCAGCAGATCAGTAGTAATCACTGCAAGAAAAAGAATGAGCAGACACATGAGAAAATATATTGTGCAACAGTCCATAAAACTTCTGCAAAGGGAAAATACATTTCACAAGCCCACTGCCTTTATAATAAGTGGTTAAGCTGTGTACTAAGCTGGATTTTTTAAAACTGAAAACAAAACAAAACAACTTGTAAAAAGAGGTCACATGGGCTAAAAAGATCCTCATTTGTATGTATAAGCAATTAAAAGACACAAAAACAAAAGCCAGAATGCACGAGTCCCACTGGAAGGAAATCACCAATGCAATCCTATGGGATTTTGTGCCAAGATCTGTGCTGCTCAGCAAAGTTCTGAATGACCTTAAAAAGGTGATGAATAATGGGAGAACAAAGACTGCTGATTCCACTATGCTTATTACAGTGACTCCTACTGAAAGCTGACTGTGCAGAGCTGCAGAAGCACAGCTTGATCATGAACAACTTGTGACAAAATGGCAGACAAATTTCTACGTAAGGCATAGCAAAGCTGTACACACAGCTACATAGGCTAATTAAGAACATTAGGAAATGAAACAGCATTTCTATGAAAATGCCAGCTCATTACAGGGTCAAGAAGGCAACCAAATCATTTGATTGCAGAGCAAATAAAAAAACAGTTTGAACGTGTATGGTGAATCTGTGTTTTTAATAATATGCACCAACTACTAAATCAGGCTGCCCAGGACTCTATCCAACCCCTCCATAACTTCCCTGGGCAACATGAGCCAATGCTGCACCATCGTCTAAGAGCTGCTCTGAGGTATCCCCTCTTCTAGTTTAAAGACATTCCTCCTTGTCCTATCACTATAAGACAATGTAAGAAGTCAGTCTCTCTTCTGCGTATAAGCTCTCCTCAGGTCTGGTAAGATCACCCCAGAGTCTTCCCTTCTCCAAGCTAAACAAGACTTTCCTTCAGAGGAGAAGTGCTCCAGCCCTCAGATCATCGTTTTGGTCCTCCAACAGCTCTGCATATTTCTTGTAAGACATCCTTGAATTCTTCCCAAGCCACCCATCCCTGCTTCCATTGCCTGTACTTTTCCTTCTTTTTCCTCAATTTAACCAGCAGGTCCTTGCTCAGCCATGCCAGTTTCCTGCCTCCTCTCCTTGATTTCTTATGCTGAGGGATGGAAGAGATCTTATGCACTCAGAAAGGTGTCCTTAAAGATCTGCCAGCTCTGTTCCATTCTGATGTCCCCAAGGACAATCTCCCTGGGGGAGATCACCGAGTAATTCCTTATACAACTGGAAGTTCACTCTCCTGAATTTCAGGGTCCTGACTCTGCTTTTTGCCAGGCCCATCTTCTTCACGATCATGAATTCAATCAGAGCGTGGTCACTGCAACTCAGGCTGCCTCCATCTTAACCACTTTCACAATCTCCTCCTCCTGATGAACAGCATGTCCAGTGACACTTCACCTCTGCTTGGTCTGTCCAGTACCAGGACCAGGAACTTATCCTCAACTTCAAAGGACAAAAGTCCTTTGCTACAAGAGACTGCTTTTTTTTGCCTATAGAAAGTGTTCAATTTATGCTGTTTTTCAGAATCCTCTTGTGCTTGATCTCCTACAGTTTGAAGCATGGATCTTGGATCCTAGTGTCCTATGTTTTTGTGAGCATTAAAAGCTCAGTGGAAGCTTACTTACTCACAGTGTAGTACTTGGAAAAAAAAAAAAAAGCAAAGCAAACGAGAGGATGCTTTAATTTCAGATAGACAGCTGTAAAATTGCTTAGTAGAGATAGTTAGAATTTTTTGTTTGTATTTCTTTCCAATTGCAATACAGAGTTGAATGGCTATGGAACGATACAGCCATCTGTCTTGTGGGTGCCTGGAGGAAGCTTCTATACCAAAGCAACACTGACAGTTATACAGTAATATCCTGCTGCACAATGCTATTGAACTGAGAGTTGGAATGCAGTTATTTCCACTGTGTGAGGGCTCTGCACAGAACAGAATGCTCAGCTGCAATGACTCTTGCTCACTCACAAGTACACACTGCCAGACTGGGAATGAAAGTTAGTACTCCTGCAGGGCATAATGGATGGCAGTGCAAACACACAATTCCAGCCCTGATATAACATCCAGGTCCACAGATTCAGATTTAATTCTGAAGAAGAGAAGGAACAGAAACTGTGTGTAAAATGCCTTTATTGGGTAGGCTTTCAGATGACTTATCCTGTATATTCACAAAGAATAACAACAACAAATTGAGGGACTCGGAAAAAAAAAGAAGGTAACAAGGATTTCTTGGCTTCAAACAGAAAAAAATCCAATTCAAAAGCCTGCAGTTCAAAGTATCAATAATTTGTGAATAACTAAATCCTATGATTTGGATCGTCTTGGACAACTGGCTCTATATTAAGGTTGATGAAGGACCCTGAGTTGTTATTCAAAAGACTATCCTCTTAGAGATAGTTGCTTAATGCCATCTCAACTTTGTGACTTTCCAAGTTTCTCATCACTCTCATCTGAAAGTACAAATCTTAAGTAGTTCACAGGAATGTTGCTAAATAGAACAAAACAGATCTGGGAATCATTACCTGCAGGGGAAATACCAGACTCACACATGCATAGATCCATTTCTGCTTCTGTCCCATCCACCTCACCTTGGTAAGTCATTGCTTCCAGCTGTTTCCCAGGACCTGGCCATGTTCAGGCTTCCATCATACATCACATGGCAAGTAGTTTGAGATTGCTTTTCACTCTGCAGAAGAGGGCTGAGCTACCTTACACATCCAGTAGAGCAGAAGCCTTGCAAATTATTGAGAAAGTGGACTGGACACCTAGAAACACAATAGTCAGCTTAGTGTTTGTGTCCCAGGTGCGCTTGAAATATTGCTGGCTTGGCATTTAGCTATGATGGGTTTTTGCTTATGCATGAGGGAACTAGATTGAAAGAATGGACCTTTCCAGGAGCAAAAGGACCTTTTGGAATCCTAAAACCCAACTCTGTTAAGCACGGTCAGAGTTTGGGAGCAGAATGCTGCACACTACCTGCTTGTATGTGAAGGGTTTCTACAGGTCAGATTCTGGTTGGGGCAATTAGATTTTGCTCAAATAAAGCTGTAGAAGTGCATTCAGCAGCTTGATTCACATAATTAAAAGAAACCAATGTATTGCTCTGAATGTCTCTTTTCTTTGGCTGCTTCTCATTGTTGTTTTTCTTTTTTTCCTGTTTCTGTTATAAAACATTTCAGTTCTCTCTTCTGCATTCTAACTGCAGGCACCTGCAGCTGGTGTAGGAGTGGTACTTCTGGTTACAAGTTGTTTTAAAATCCTTTTCCTTTCACGCTTAGTTCCTACGCTAATTGGATGTACTGTGACTTTGCCGGTTGCTGCGCTGTTATCCTGTTATTCCTCCTTTGTGTTTCTATTGTGCAGCTTTGGGGCCAGGCTGTGATACAGCCTTGACTAAAGGGGGCTGTGAGAGTGATGAACCACTGCACTCAAGTGAGAATCCCATAGGCAGCTTGGCCTCCTATAAAGATTCTCCTGAGAATCTGCTCCTGCTTACTTCTGTACTGTGACAGCTTTGGGCAGAGTAAATGGGGCTTCTCTATAACATTTCTAGCTCCAGCAGAAAATGTTAGCACAGCTTGCTTTTTGGTTCTTCAAACCACCTGTCTCTCCTCTGCAACTTGGCACTCCATGAGCAGCAGAAGTTGGGAGACTAAGTCGAAGTTAGATGAACATCTCTGATGAATCCTCATGCTTGTGTCCAACAGTGGATTAGGGTGCAGATGTTTAGGTAGTTAATGCTAATACTGAGAGAGTTAATAGGTCAATGCTGTATCCCTGGAAATCTGTTTACAGAAATGCTTATCTAAAAACTGCATAAAATCTGCACACCTTGCTAGAAAACTGTGAGTACAACATCCTATATAAATTCATAAGTCTTAAAGTGGTATTTTTCATTAGTAGTTAATGTGCTTATTGCAAGGATCCTTCTTAAATAGCCAGCTGGAAGAAATGCAACACAACTGATAATACACACATTAGACACCACCATGAGATTGTCTTGTTGGACAGAGAATACTGGAAACATGGTGACAGAACTCAAGCTATAGATCACATTTTGCAGGAAAAGAAACAACTACAAATTTTCCTTTGATGTTTTTTTTAAAAAAGGAATCTTTCAGAATAAACATTCTTAACTAACACAAACGATTCCCTGCAGAGCAACAAATTCAAAATAAATATGTAAGACAAAGTTGAAAGGGTATTTACTGTGACTGCTTTTCGGTTTTTCTGCTTCCCCTTAAACAAACTTTAATAACAACCACTTTTATAGCTTTTGTTGTTGTTTTTTGTGCATCTTTTGTTTGGCTTCCTATCCTTATCTAAAACAAATAATGCTTGTTCTTGCAGAAAACTGAAGCAGTACAGTCATTATTACACTTTGTCCTATTTAGGTTCCTGAGAAGTTACCTAATGCCATGTGACTTTCTGATCAAGGGGAAAAAAGCATAAAAGACAATAATGTGCAGATTAAATACATCTAGATGATCTCAGCACTCAATTTTCAAAAAGAAGGTAGAAACAGAGTCATTATGTTGTTTCTCTTTGGACCCCATAAAGAGTAGGACTAGATTCAGTAGCGTTCAGCATTTTTATTAATGAACTATAAGAAAATGTATAATCATCGCTGTTAAGATTTGCACATGACACCAGGGTTAGCAGATAGCAGTTATTAATGAAAGCAGTACAGACATGTGAAACAATCCATCATTTACTGACCCAGACACAGTAAAAGAATATTACTGTTAATACTGTCAAACAAAGGCTCTCAGGACACTGGAGAACAAGGACAGAAGCAGGGGCTATATGCTGGAAAGCTATAAATGTCAAGATTAACTATAGGTAACTGTATTGTATATAATTAAACATGGTGTTTCCATACAATTCTTTAGCAAAAAGTGGATATCAACAGTGGTGTGAGTATGAAAGTGCTGAGATTTTAAATGAAATTGGTGTGCAGTCTGTGCTCTCTTGTTCTCCAAAGGTATAAAAAAAAACAGTTTGAAGACTGTAGAAAATGCCTTAAAGCAAATAATATGGAGAGAATTCTTGGGATACCAAGTAGGAGGGTGTGCTGCAGCTTGATTATGGTGTTCAAATGCTTTCACAGACAGAAAATATTGGCTAGTGAGGGACTTCTTTAATCTATTGAAGAAAAGCATACCAAGAACTAATGGTTTAAAGTTAAATCTAGTCAAACTGAAATAAAAAATAATGCAAGTTTCTAACAGTGAGAGTGACTGAGTACTGAAATAAATGATCAGAGAGGGGGCTAAGTCCCCATGTCTTTAAATCAAGCTTGTCTGTTTTGGAAGAAGACTTCAGCAAAAAACCCCAAACCAACAAATTGTGCTTTTGTCAGTTTCAAGTTACTGGTCTTTACCCTGAAGTACAAGGAAAATTTATGACCTGATATTTAGATGGGGTTATAGAGGATAATCTTATGTCCTTTCCAGCCTTAACCTCCATGAATCTATCAATTTACTGAGTGAGTATGGAGAAAAAAAAAAAAACTTGAGTGACTTTTGCCATCTGTAGAACAATGTGATTCACAGCAGACTGCAAATCACCCAGTAATATGTATATGTCAGAAACTATCAAGATGAATATATCCTTGCATTGCCTTCTAATTTAAAAGTTCAGAGTTATTTAATATTTTACAGATTAATTTTATACTCGGTAATTGAATTAATGTGAAAGGGTTAAGCAGACAGGCTAATGAAACACTATGCCATGTACTTAGCTTAATGCGGTTGGAAAAATCAATGCACTTTGGTCTGTCAGTTAGCAATCAGAGATTTAATTGAATAACATGTCAACTATTTTAACTGTTTATCAATGTAAATAGAATCCAGCACTATAGTAATGGTAATAGGCCAAGATGCTTTCCTTGAATTTAAATCAGATTTGAACATGACCTTCATTTTAAGCCCCTAACATGCCAGATTCAGATCAAACTAGCTATCATTACATCTACAGAGCTTGGTGACTACTTCTGTGAATCAACTCTATATTCACCACTGGTTCACTCTCTAAAACATAGGCAACGGGTAATCAGTTTGCTATAATTAGCAACTGTTATTTTGTTGTGCTTTTATGTCCACTTCCACTTTACTATTGTTACTGGGAGAACTAAATTACACACCAATCTTTTACTGAGCCTACATGTTAAGTGGTGAAGGCCACCTTGAGAATGAGTACATAGAGGGAAGAAGGGAATTAGGAAAAGCAGAAGCCTCTCCTCAGCACATTCATAGTACAGCTGTATGTTGCTCTTTACCTTTTACTATTCCTGGGCATTGGTTTCCCTATAGAAGCAGCAAAAAAGGGAGATATGGCTCTGTCCAAGTTGAAGGTGTCACTACCAGACCAGCACCTTGAATGGTGATGTTTTGGTAATGCAATGTTTTTTTCTCAGCTGCAACAAATGCATTCGTTTTCAATAAAATCCAGATCCATAGACAATGCAGATGTTTCCATCTAACCTACCTGTTTATGCTCTCAGTCAATCTGAAGACACAAATTAATTCTCTTTGTACTGCTGCCATCACCCTAAAATAGATGTCTAGAAACAATCAGATATACAGGGCTGTGCCGGGATCTATTTCATCTGAGCAATTATATAGGTTCTCAGATGGTAATATTGACATTGTTGACATCAGAAGTTAGGAGAAATGAATCCTGCCTCCAAACTTTCCTTAGTAAGTTACAGACGTACACTGCCCTAAAGGTAGAGGGCACTTTGTACCACTTTTAGTAGACAGACCGTGTGTGCAATTGAGGATTATTAAACCATTTTTAACCTTGCTTACAAAATCTTCTAGCAATTTTTTGATAACACTTTATCCTATTGCATTGCCCTAACATTACCCTAACACACTGCCACCTCAGAAATTCATTGTGCTGGGTGCTTTACAAACTCACACAGAATCATATCACAGAATCATAGAATGGCCTGGGTTGAAAAGGACCACAATGATCATCTCGTTTCAAACCCTCTGCTATATGCAAGGTCACCAACCACCAGACCAGGCTGCCCAGAGCCACATCCAGCCTGGCCTTGAATGCCTCCAGGGATGGGGCATCCACAGCCTCCTTGGACAACCTGTTCCAGTGCATCACCACCCTCTGTGTGAAAAACTTTCTCCTAATATCCAACCTAAACCTCCCCTGTCTCAGTTCAAAACCATTCCCCCTTGTTCTGTCACTACCCATCCTCGTAAACAGCTGTTCCCCCTGCTGTATATATGCTCCCATCAAGTACTGTAAGGCCACAGTGAGGTCTCCCCTGAGCCTTCTCTTCTCCGAGCTAAACAAGCCCAGTTTTCTCAACCTTTCCTCACAGGAGAGCTGTTCCAGCCTTCTGATCATCTTAGTGGTCCTCCTCTGGACCTGCTCCAAGAGCTCCATGTCCTTCTTGTGCTGGGGGCCCCAGGCCTGGATGCAGTACTGCAGATGGGGCCTGAATCCCTGTATCAAATTGTTGCTTTACTAAGAAAAGAGAAAACAGATGAGAATATAGGCAGATTGATGTGAGAGTACAGAGACACATTAGTGAGCACAGCAGGCAGTTGTCTTAGCACACTACTGACCTATCTGTTGCTGAGCTTTTGGGCAGCATTATGGCAAAGGAAAAGGAAAGGAAGAAGATAGAAAAACTACTCCATAGAGATCTGTGGAGGGCACTGTGGGAAAAAGCACAAATATGAAAATCTGAAAATGTAGCAAATGGTTGATGAAAGCTAGTACCAGAGGCTGAGAGGATGGAGGTACCATCTGTGCACTGAGGACTGAGAAGACTGGCAAGATCTTGAAAAAGAAAAGGAGTCTTTAGTTAAGGCAACCTAAAGCAGCCTACAGTTGATGCAACAGAAAAAGAATTGAACCCAGATTCATTCCTTCTCTATTTCTGTGTGGTTCTTTTCAATCTTAGAGAACACTTTTTTTTTTTCATGATAAACCTTAACTTGAGATATAATAATGGAAAAGAAAACTACAGCTTGCTTATCTATTTTACAAATACACATGGTTCATTAAAATGAATACAGACTATTAATTCTACAAACTTAAGCACTAACCTTGAAGAATGTCCTTATTAAAGCCCTATGTTTGGCCCTGACTGACTGTGGAGTATTTATATTGTTTTCAAATAATACATATAACATACAGCTTTTCCTATGATCTTTAAATGTAGGAAACACACAATACTTTTCAATCTCTGCTTTTTCTTGATATTTATGTAGTATGTTTTTCTCCCATGGCTTAGTTCATTATATTTGGCAGTTAAAAAAGATAAATCTTCTTCATATAAGGAAAACATGTTTTAAAAATTGTAAAATACCCAGACATTATAATTACCCTATTAAAAAATTACATAGATACAATGCAAAAGATCAAGTACTTAACAGTGAAGATAAATGAGCTACACAAACACATGCAATGCAGCCTCCTCAGGTGCAATCTAGGGCTGATGCAATTAACCACAAAATCTACTTAACAAGAAGCTTAGGGGCCTAAATATCAGCTTTTTTTTTTTTTTCCCCAGTTTCAGTTTGCTGTTTTTTCATACCACTTTTTGTTGTTACACTTCATGAGTAGAATGCTGTACAAATGTAACACACACCACTCTACTTCTGTAGACTGCACTTATGATGTACCAGATATTTTATGACACACCAAAGTGAAATATGTTTTCTTTGGTCCAAGACAGCTTAACAATTCACTGCTTTCACACAGCCTCTCACTATTTTTTTCCATCCTTGTCCTTTTTGAAAGCCTTTCTTTTCGACATGTTATTTCAGAGTTTCAGCCTAGAGAGCAGAACCCCCCTGCACTGGTGCAGAGGAGAAAAGCCAGCTGCCATAGAAAACACATGAGGGAATTTATAACCCTACAATTTTGTCAAGTATTATAAAAATACTGCACCATTTACAAATCAGTAACAATTTACAGCATTAGAGTGCTCCCCATATTACATATCCACAGAATAAAAGAATTAAGGCTATATAGGCAATTCTGAGAATAGAACAGGTACTAATATACAACAATAATGGCTTCAGTCTCATATCCTTGCAGACAAGCACAGTCAGTGCTGCAGAGGCTCAAAACTACTTCAGCCTCTCGTCTCCCTTGTACATGGAGCCTAGTGATAGGGCCAGCACCTACTCAGAGCCCATCTTCTCTTCCATCATGCTGCTGATCCTCCCTTGCTAGGTAATATTTAATTAGGTGAACAAGAAATTTAACTGTTGAATCCACATGCAGACTGCTTTGTAGCTGATCCCTAAACTTTTTATACTCTTGGAGTCTTTATTAATTCTTAAAGTATGTAAAAGTTCTGTCTTCCCAGAAGTTTGAAATATGCTGATAATACTGTATGTACAGTTCAGTCAGAAATTCTCCGATGCAAAGTTTGCTATAAAAATGCCTATGATATTGCACATTCAATGGACTGAACAACATTCAAGAGGTAAAACTTAAGTCTGTCTCCTGTGTCATTGATAGGTTTAGCATGAAAACGCAAAGCAATAAATGCTTCATTGGTATGCTGAAGGAGCCATGAAATGTAAAACACACAGTGCTCACTGATGGATATTCATTTAATTTTTTCAGTTTTTGTATTCCAGACAAATAGGTATTAACCCTCTTCAATTAAGCAATAAAAAGTATAGGGAGAATCAATATCACTTCTTCTAGAGAAGAAACAAAGAAAAGTGACCAGGCATTAAAACCGTGGTGTGTGAAAATCTTTGACTGCAAATAGGGTGGTAAACATGGAATCAAAATTCCTCTGCAGTTTTTAGCATATTGCCTAACTGATATTATGATAGGATAAGTAATGTTTCTTTCACTTTCAAACTATATCTTTCTGCTGGATACTTTCACAGACTGCTCCAAAGTCCTTCAGAATCTTATGGTTTATCATGGCATTGTTTGGTGTGCTTGTTTCAGAAACAAGTACACTCTTGTGTGATCATGTTTATCTACAATGACAATCTACAATCTATCTTCTTGAATTTGGTCCAATTTTCCAAACCTTCACACATCTCAGATTTTACTTTAACCTCCACTCTTTCTCATCTCTTTTAGTGTAATAGTGGTAGGTTTGAAAAATATAAGATTCAGCTCATATTTCAGGTCATTTACAAAGACATCAGATATCACTGCCTCTAACTTGCTATGCTCTGAATCATTTCCCAGGCTTGCTTTGTTAGAACCAGTTGATGTCTGCACAAAATATAAGACTCTTACAGCGGCTGAAGTAAAAAGAAAAAAGAGAGACCATAAACAATCTTTTTCTCATTATTGCCTGATTCAAGCACAGGCCATTTCTGAGCTAAGAAATTTTATTCATATTCTGGGATCAGACGATTGATAGTACAAAACATTTCTGATTAGCAAAGATACCCAGGTCTGCTCCTCTGTATGCAGCTATTTAAAATTCAGCTTAATTCATATAATTTTTTAATAGTATTTGAAATGGCCAAGCATAGAAACAGAAATAATAATGAAAAATTTCTAATGCAGAACTGTGTTATACTAAGGATGGCATTCCACTATTAAATTCTTACACCACCTCTTTAATAGGTCCTAGTCATAATGGAGACCATAATAAAATAATGGTCTTATCATAACAAAGTGGCCCAATCTGACGTAAGTTACTTTTGTAAGTTATGTAAATAATAAGAAAGCAGAATAATACTTCAGCCCAGAAGCTGTGGTCAAGAGACCACTACCCAAATTTAATTAATACATAATATTTTTCCACCTAGACGATGAAAATAATATGTGTTTCCTCATTGTCAAGAATCTTTTTTTTTCTTTTTTTTAATCTTAGCTTCTCCCAGTCCGTGACTAACCAATAACCCCTAGCACTGTGTGTAATTAGTTCTAGAAAGACCATAAATACATAGGAAGCAAATGAAGCACAGCCCCATCTAAAGTCAGTACGTGCAGGGGCTTGTGTGCACTTACTGGTTCTTCCAGTATTCTCCGCTGTAAGCAAGAACCAAGGGAGTTTCTGCAATCTCTCTTCTTGCTGACTTGGGCAGTAGCAGCCCTTTTCTTGACATACATGTGTTAAAAAGAAAATAATAAAACAGCAGATCCCTGACCATACAGGAATATGTCATTGCTAATGTTACATGTCCAATCTGTAAGGATGTGTGTGGAATGTGAGAGTATTTGATTCATTCGCATTATCAGATCAAGGACTTTTTCACTTCAAAGGGAATCACAAGTAACAGAGAAAGCAATAAACAAAACCCACAGCAAGCAATAACTGAGATTATAGCAAGGACTAAAGCTCCCCAGTCACTAATTGACGGTCCATTAAGAAACTATAGGCATAGCTTTGGATATCACCAATCTGGACTTCATAACTAATAAAAAGGGAGAAACAAGTTCAACTGGATTATGGATACTTGAAGGGACCTGTGGGACTATGCATAATTTATTAAGAAATGTTTAGGAGAAAGGCTGAAAGACAGGAAAAGGGTGAACTGGAGAGGAATAAGGGGCACAGTGAGGAGGAAGAACAAAGGGGACCAGCCACGTGCAAGCAGCCACAAGTCCATTCACTTATCTAACCTACACTGAGCCTGATCACCACAGTCAATCCCATTTTCTAATTAAATTCTTTTTTAACTATCTTTCTATGTAAATCTTAATCTTGATACCTTTTGAGTGCTGCAAATTCTAGATACTGCAGGGAGTAGAGCAAGTGAATTAAGAACCATCAGCTGGTGACAGACTTGGGTGACACCAGTCTCCACGTCTGTGCTGAGAGCAAGTGGACTGAGTGAGGGTTTCAGCATCAGCACCTTTGGGACCAGTACATTTTTATTTTCTCCTAGTCCGATTTTTGTGCCTATGTGTAGTTGATTAGCAAACATCAACCTAGACTTCATAGTGAGCAAGAGGCTCAGGGTCTCCTGCAAGGCTGAGAGTCCAGTCAGATGCTCAAAGGCTTTATGAGTGAAAATGCACCTGTTTAGATTTTGTCAGGCAGGGCTAGCTGGGGAGTAGCAGGCCCACAGAACATGTAAGAAGGCCCAGTATTCAGGCAGGGGTATCAGACATGCTGAGTGCCTGTGCTGATATTTGAGGCAGCTGACAATGTGCACAAGCTTGTGTGTCTAGAAAGTGAAAGCAAGTGTGTTTTCACTAGTGAGCTGCAGTCACAACCAGCCAGAGGAGATGACTGACTGTACTGAAGTTTTACGTGAGTCCTGGTAAGGTTACTCATCAGTGTTGTTAAAGACAGTGTCCAGTCTGTGTCAGACCATGTAGACAGCCGTGTCACAGAATCACAGAACTGTAGGGGTTGGAATGGACCTCTATGGACCATCTAGTCCACCTCCCCCCCGCGAAAGCAGGTTCCCTACAGCAGGTAAGCTGTAAGGCAGGTTTTAACTATCTATCCCCAGAGGACACACCACAACCTTTCTGGCCAGCCTGTTCCAGTGCTCTGTCACCCTCAAAGTAAAGAATTTCTGTCTCATGTTCAGATGGAACCTCCTGTGTTCCAGTTTGTGCCTGTTACCCCTTGTCCTGGTGCTGGGTACCACTGAAAAGAGCCTTCATACCTACCCGCCCACTAAATATCTATAAGCATCATAAGATCGCCTCTCAGCATTCTCTTTTTCCAGGCTGAAAAGACCAAGGTCTCTCAGCCTTTTCTCATAAGAAAGAAGCTCCAGGCCCCTCATCATCTTTGTGGCCCTCTGCAGGACTCTCTTAAGAAGTTTGTTGTCTTTCCTGAACCGAGGGGCCTAGACCTGGACACAGTGCTCCAGATGAGTCCTCGCCAGGGCAGAGTAGAGGGGAAGAATCACCTCCCTCAACCTGCTAGCCATGCTCTTTTCAGTACACCGCAGAATACTATTAGATTCCTTTGCCACACAGGCACACTGCTGGCTCATACTACTGTTGTGTGCATGTATGTGGATGTCGATGTGCATGGCTCCCTGGGATATGTGCCATGCCTTACTACTGGCTGAACCTGGAAACATGAGAGCTGCAGTTGCATCCAGTGGTGGTGACAGAGACATCCAGATCTCCAGGGGGAACCAGGCTGAGCTCCAGTGGGCAGGAAGCAGTTATAGAGTCCCTTAGTTCTGGAGCCTCTCAAAGGCAGCATCCTTAAAACATCCCTTTACACTGTCCCTCCAGTACTGGTAAATACAGGAAGTACAGTTGTTTGCACAGTCCTCATTTGATCACTCTGGACCTGTGTTTTACAGCACTGTCTTTAATTACATGGTCTCTATTATTTTTCCACTTTCACTGTACAGGATAGATGATGCTTATCTAATGAGATGCTACATATCCTTTTTGTGCTATTACTAGGTCCCATTTACTGCACAACATTCACATCTCAATCTGAGAATGAAGTGGTTAATTTCCTGTGGGATCCATCAGTATAGTATCTAGGTGCTTCTCATTCAAGTAGTATTTTCTTCACTGTCCAGTTATGGGACTGAGGCACACATGACATCAGTGAAAAATGACAACTACAGTTCAGTGCTTATGTGTTAGCAAGTCAGGAACTTTAAAACAGGAAATATGCTGTCAGTTTTCCCCAGTATCAGATCTGGTTTAGGTATCCCTACTAGCAGATACAGACCTAAATCAAATTCTCCAGGCCTGCACACACTCGCCTTAGACACAGCAACACTTTTTCCTGCACCTGCTGCTCTCCAGCATGATAGCGCTCCTAATTTTTTTCAGTTAATGAGAAAGAGGTAAGAAAGAAATATATATTTGCCTACAACTAAAACAATGCCTCTCAGTAGGATATACACAACAAAATAAGAAGACAAAGTAAGAACATATGCAATATGTATACCTGCTGGCAATGTATCTTCAAGGATATGTTGGAATAGATAAACATGTTGTCCCCATCAAAAAGATGGGGAAACTAACATAGTAAGGTATGAAATAGCTTCCTTTGTATCACCTACCAGGTGGATCACTCAACTGAGAGAAGAGTCGCTCGCTTACAAAGCACTGCTTTTTTCAGAATTTGAAAATATTTTGCAACTATGCCATAGATATTATTTATTGTACATCTACACAAAGATAAATGCAGGTGCATAAGGGTTGCACAGTAACCACAAAGAGAATCAGTGGTCAATGAAGCCCACCAAACTAATACGATGGGCAACAGAGTCATTCTAAAACTGAAGTCAAAACTCTTGCATAATTCCAAAGATTACCTACATGATGCAGATGTATAAATTTATCTACTTCCATAATTTATCAGTTTATTCATAAAAAATACAGTGCCTTTTTCCTTATATTTATATATAAAAATGCATTTCTGTTTTTCAAGTACTTCCAGAAAGAAACGATCAATTTATAAACATAAAAAGTTATTATATTTCTTGAACAAAATACTTGATACAAACTGAAACAGTTTTAGAAAAGGCCCTTATCCCAAAATGAAATACATATACTCATCCAGATGAAGATTCAGGCCACATAGTTTATATCAATAACACAGATCATACCTATCTGTACCCTGCTTTTGGAGTTCGTAAAAATAAAAATTAATTCATTTACCTGAAGATGTAGAATGTAGATTGGCACTGCTCTTTCTGAATAATTGATACATGACTAAGTGCTTGTATATTAAATTTTAACCCTGCACATATGGACATAAGCAAGGCTTTATTTCCTGTTCCTTGCAGGAAGGATATCTGTAATCCAGTAGTGAAACAGAGTAATGATGAACTTGGTATGATCTGAAACAAAGAAAAAAATCATTCTATCAAATAAAAATCATTCTATGATTCTATGTAAAATATTTCTCCTGAAACATTTTTGTGAGATTTCTGAACAGTAAGGAAAAAGAGTAGTGTGGACATTTATTTTCATTCCATATTATCATTTCTGTAAAAACCATACAGAAACTTGAGATTGAAGGCTAATACATAACATTTCTGAGATAAACAGGAATATTTGCTTATAGGATGTCAGTTATTTGTATGAGATACAATTTTGGCTTATATATTTGAATGCCTTTTTATTATGGTTCATTATTTCAGAAAAAATGAGATTTAAATGACATGATCGTCTGAGTAAAGCTAAAAGAGTGTATTTCTTTCTGCAGAGTCACTTCACAAAGTTTGAGCTGAAAATGAGAATTCTCGCATTAAATCACATAAAGACTGCTGTATTAAAGCCCTAAAATTTCTGTCTTAATTCAAGGATTGTCTATTTAACTTTATTTCTTTTTTTATGATAGGGATTTCTATGTTGCTTATCACATAACATCACATTCAAGTTGATTTTATAATGTTATGTTAATACAGTTTTCACATTTAATTTCCTTTTCTTTGAATGCACATTCAAAAAAAAAAGAAGTTTAATTTAGTTATTTCAGGGCCTCTGTGTATCCAGCCTGCTTATTGTTGGCACACAGTAACTCCACTACTTCTGATGTGCAAAATGTACTATTCACACAAAGGAGACATATATATAAAGGACAACTCTCCAAAAAAAGACAGTTAAAAGAAGTTTCTAGCTCATCTCTGAGTGATAATTTCCCAGGCAACGAGGAAAGAATGTATTTGAAACTTGATACTAACCAGCAAAGAGAAAACGTTAATAGAGAATGGAATGAAGTTGATGAGTAAAAACTGAATAAATTTGTAAATTAGGAGATAATTACATTTTTTTAAATTAGGTGATCACCTCACTTTAATAACTGATGTGAAATGAGAATTAACTAGCTCTCATTTCAACCAGTTTCTAATCCGCAAATGGAGCATCACTTCCAGTTGCATCTCTTTGCTTTTGCACACTGTACTGTGGAGAACCTTGAAGACAACTGGCTGCCTTCTACAAATTGCTACCAACTTATTGATTTAGACCAAAGCTCCCATGGCTAGAAATGTGTGCCTATTTGAGTTCTAAACATTCTCTTTCCTACGTTCATACAAGATTGCAGAGTATTTTTTCTTAAAGGCTACAAAATAAATGGAAATACCAAGAGGACTTTTTGTTTTAAACCTGAACAGTGACACGTCAGACAACCATTTTCAAACAAAACTTGTTGACCAGCCTCAATTTTACATGATCACTGATAAAGTAATTATTCAGATGCTATGCAGTCTCCCATTTATGAGACGATGACGACTGGACAGATCAACCAGTGATCCAACTAATCATAGAGGTTCTTGCTCTTTTCTAGCAAGGAATTACCTTTCCGTCTAGGACATCACATCCCAGTGAAGTTAAACAAAATTGGAAAAAAGGGCAAAGGAATCATACCAGTTTGTAAAAAAAAAAATCAAGATTCCTAATATATAGACATTCTTCATAAAAAGTAATATTCTGCATTTCTGTAACAATTACTTGAAACTATTGAGACAACAAATCTTTATAACTGTGACTTTTATCACCTGCTCTTTGGGAAAGAAATCTAAAACATTAAAAACTGCTCAAAACTGCATATTATTGTGTCAAAGATAGGGAAAATAAATGTATAATTAAATGTCTAATTCAAGGAAAAATTTCAGAACATTATATTCTCATTCACTGAAATTCCTCAATTACTAATTGAATGTACCGCTAAACTTGGCTGAGCCAAATTAATATTTAGCAGGTGTTTAATTATCCTTTAATAATTCATAACAATATCACAGAATCGTGGAATCACAGAATGGTTTGAGTTGGAAAGGACCTTTAAGATCATCTAGTTCCAACCTTCTGCTATAAGCAGGGACACCTCCCACCAGACCATGTTGCTCAAAACCCATCCAGCCTGGCCCTGAATGTTTCTAGGGCAGGAACATTCACAGCCTCTCAGGGCAACCTGTTCCAGTGTCTCACCACCCTCACAGTAAAGAATTTCTTCCTAATACCTAGTCTAAATCTACCCTCTTCCAGTATAAAGTCATGTAACCTCATCCTGTCAATACTTGCCATTATAAAAAGTCTCTCCCCAGCTTTCCTGTAGGCCCTTCTGGTACCAGAAGGCCGCTATAAGGTCCCCTTGGAGCCTTCTCTTCTCCAGTCTCCTGTCCTTGTAAGGGAGGTGCTCCAGCCTTCTGATCATCTTTGTTGCCCTCCTCTGGACCTGCTCCAACAACTCCATGTCCTTCTTGTTTTGGGGACCCAAGAACAGGATGCAGTATTACAGGTGGGGTCTCATGACAGCAGAGGGGCAGAATCACCTCCCTCAACCTGCTGGTCACACATCTCTTGATGCAACTCAGGATATGGTTGACTTTCTGGGCTGCAAGTGCGCATTGCCACCTCATGTTGAGTCTTTCATCAATCAACACCCCGAAATCCCTCTCCTCAGGGCTACTGTCCAGCCATCTCAGCCTACATTTGTGCTTGGGACTGCCCTATATATCTTTTTCTTACATTACCGTACCGCATGGTACACATCAACTAAGATGCAGTACTATGAATCTGGCACAAGATTAGAATTGAGCCCAGAGTGACAGGAGTCACTGGGAGAAAAATCAACTGAAAAGTAAACAGTTCCAACTTGTATCAATAAAAATAAAAATTAATTAAAAAGAAAAAAAACCACCCACATACACAAAAAAACCAAAACACTTCAGCAATTTGTTTTCTGTTTTTTTAAGTGACAAATACACACAACTGAAAACTACTGTAATTCTATGGATGTGATTCTTACTTGTTTTGTTTTCTCTTTTCAATTTGATATTTCTGTTATAGAAAAGGAAACAAGGGCGGCTTGCCTAGAGACTGCAAAACTAGCAGAATTCCTGCTGTCTTCTGCAGAATTTGGGTAAGGCCTGTGAGGAATATTCTGAATGTGGTCAATTCAACAGTTCCGCTTGGATTTAATCAATAGAAGCTGATTTAGGTCATTTAATAAGGGGAGAATTACCATTACCACTATTCCTGCTGAGTCTTGCTTAGTTTGCAAATGTGTATTACATCTGACAAGACTATCTGACAAGAATTAAGATCATAAAATCTAGGCTTGTAATTAATTCTTGAACAGAATTCTTGAATGCAGGAAGGATTTTGTTCCATGCATACCTGGACATTTTGTATCTATTAGAACCGCAAGGGCTGTCATAATCCTTCTTTATTCCTATTTAATTCCTTAAAGAATATGTATTTAAAGTAAAGAAAGTGCTTTGCGAACCTTAATCATCTTGCACTTTGCAACTACTGCAGAAAACAGAAAGTTTCATAACCAAACAAGAAATAGGGGAAATTGTTACATTTTCTGTGGGAATGATCCTTTCAAATCTTGCCTAAGCGTAGGTTTACTAGTATACAATTATTTACAGCTTTGCAACACAAAAATCTGTGACAAATCTGAATTTTAGTCTACACAAAAAAAGAACATCAGTGAACGATCATGAGTCAATAGTACATACCAGGAGGCATCACGGAATGTTCTTGGAATTGTTTCAAAGCATCCTTCAGTCTGTCAATATCCTGTAGCAATATAAGGGATTTCATCTGATGTAGAAGAGTTAGATCTGAAGAAGATATGTTGCGAGATTCAAGACACTGTAAAAGCCCTTGAGCAGCTGAATTTACTGTAGAATCTGTGCATTTTGATTTTTCTGGAAAAACATTGGGAAAAACAATAAGAATATTCAATAAGCTCAGAGAATTTTAACAGATGGCAACTTTCTTTTTACTACAACCAAATATCACGTACTAAACAGCTCCATTTTTAATTAGTTATTTAAACAATTATAAAAGGTGAAACTGTAACAAGGACAATATAATTCATGACATGAAAGCAAGAGAAATATAAATTTGTCTGAGAAAAGTATGATGTAGAGAGTGAACTGTCGCCAAAGTCTTTGGTTCTTACAGAGTTTGTGTTATAAAAATGCGTTGCCAAGTTACAAGAGTAGGCTTTTCCTGACTCAGCTTTCTGATTTAAATACAAGGACTATAACCCAATGTGACCACTTGAAAATGCTGCTAAAAACAATGGTTTCCAATTTTATCTAAAAAAATGAATAATGTTAAAGTCACTCAACTGGATAAGGCAAAGAGCATAACGGCAGATCAATATATATACTAAGACTTTGCTAGTAAGAAAGTTAGTCACACTGACTTATGAATGTGATGTCTTACCTCCACACATTTTGTTAAAAATTGTACAGTGACACAGCTGTGCAGAACTGACCAGTTTTCTGTTCCTGGACACATATTAATAACACAATGGTTAACTGAGTTTGCAGTTTTACTCAGTCTGGAATTACATGCAAACAGTGTAGGCTACATTTACTTAGCCATACAATAAAGTAGTAAAATTCTGATTTCTGATGATGGAAGTACATTAGCTGGAAAGTAGGATGGTTTTCAAATACTAGATGTCGCATGAAGACTTGGCACAGCAGAAATATTTTAACAGTAAGCAAAGAAAATTCTATGCATAAATCTTGAGAAAAAAATTAGCGTGAAATCCCTCGTGTCATCCTAACAGAGCTTTTAAAGTAATTCAGTAGTTGAAAGATGAATTTTATGGGAGTAGCTCCAACTTAAGGTGGGTCAGACTGGTAGGTAAGCTTTTTAATATTCTTCACGTAGCTCCATAAAGACAGCCAAGGCCATGTACTTGGAAAATATTTTCAGTGCTTTTTTTTTCTTTCAGTTTTACAAAACAGTTATAATTTTAAAGCTATGTTCTGAGCTGAGCAGCTAAAGAACACAATATCTTACCTTTGAGAAAACACATTTAATTCTAGAAGATATCAACAGAATCTGGTGTAAGTACATATAAATATGATACCTATCATTAAAGCATCATTATTTCTGGAAGACATTTATGACACCATACAAAGCATCATACACATAACTTTTTTGGAGAGCAAGGGAAGAAACATTTAACTACAATAGTAAGAACTTCCCTGATTTTAGTGTCCAAAGTGGACGTACAATAGGCTAGTAGGGATCATAACTACATAATCCTATCTAAAGTGCTACAGAAAGTGCATTAAACGTCAGTTGACATTCATCTTTTTCACAACTATTTTATGAAAAAGTGAAAATACACTATGAAAATATGAAAACACATTCCCAGTGCCAACAGTATCTTCCTCTCTCCTCCTGAATGCAATCTGTCTAGATTTCATTACAAATTAGAAATAAAACTCCTCCTGGGAAGGAGAGCTTTTTGAAAAGTAGGTTGGATTGGAGACAGTAAACAAGAAAGCAGTTTAGAACAGCAATTATTGCCTTCATCTGAGTGTATCCAAAAGCAAGTAATACTGCTGGATGTTCACTTTCAGAGAAAAGAAGAATTTGGTCCATGTTAACCAGTACACTTACTCTGAGCATGCTGGAATATTTTAAAAGTGAGAAAGAAATCATAGAATCACACACACAAGGTTGGAAACAACCTATAAGATCATCTAGTCCAACCATCTTCACATTACCACTGCTACCACAAGCTACTAAGCCATATCTTGCAGCTCCTCATACAGACAGTTATTGTCTGCATAATATTGTGTGCATTTTCAAACACAGAGAAACAAAGCAATTAGGACTACAGTTTTTTATGTTGATATGGATGTTTTCTTGTACACATCAGAAAATGGGACAAATGCTAATTAACTGCATGACTTACAAGCTCAAAAGATAGACTTCTATAGTAGACCTGGCCCATTCTATGGAAATAAGAAGTGCACATCTATTTTCATCACATGGCAATATTCACAGAAGAAAAAGGAGAAAGTAATACATACTGTCAGCAAAATAAATTTGCTGTGTTGCCTGCAAGAAATCCAGAATGCTATCTGCCTTTTCATCTGTGTCTTTTAAGTCTGCTGCTCCTTCTCTGTTGCTTTTGTCAGGCTGATATGTAAAATCTACACCGGTAGTTTTTGTTAACAAGCCAGCTGCTCTCATTTTTTCTTTCTGTCGCTTCTTTTTCATTTTTCTCCTTTTGTTTTTGCTGATTTTGGAGCTGCCTATCTGCTGCAGCTGTAAATTATCTTGAAGAGTCTCCTGCATTCCAGATTCTACTTGTTCTCCATGTAAAACATTAGAATCTTGTAAATTGTTCTTTAGTTTCTTTCTTCGAATGCGTTTTCTCCTGGTTTGAACTTCATGTTCCTCCTCTGCAGATTCAAAAACAAAATGATAGTTGTAAATAAGATTTGTAATGAGCACTTTGGAACTGCATAAAACGATACATTACTCCTTTCAAATTTTGGGACATCTGAGTGGCTCTAACTTTACTTTTATGATTAGAATGCCTTTGAGTTCTACAGTGTCAAAGTGAACTTCTGTGAATGCATTAAGAAAAGCTCTTCTCCCTTTTACTTTCAATAAAGACTGTATTTTCCTTTGTGCTACATACTTTAGATTATATTACACATTATATGGTTCTGAACAGAGAGTAAAGCCAAAAGAAGCATCAGAATCAAAGCCTATGTGTGCAGGCTGGGGAGTATGGGATGAGGAGCTCTCCTAAGAGGTCCACACTACCAGCTGGTATACTTGACCAAGAATGCAAGAAAGCATGTAATTCACAATGAAGGACTGATGCATCCCTCCTTGACAGTACTGTGCCTTACAAACATCAGACATCCGTTTCTGATTCTTCTACTTTCTTCTCCTTAAACATCATTGTTCTTTGGGGTACCATACTGCTAGCTCAGCTTTGGACATCATCTTTCCAGGGAAAGCATGCAGAACATCAGTGACCTTGGCAAGTAATCTGTGTTCCTTTAACAGCCTGCCTTGGTTCTGCCATTCCCTTGCTACACTGTAATTTCCTTACAAACTAATTCTTCAAAAGGTTCAAACATCAAGGGAAAGAAGTCCCTCCTGCTCTTCAAGACAGCTTTCATGTTTCTTTATTCATATCTTATCACTGTACACAAAACTAGACCTCCGAATTTCTGACCCTGACCTCATTTCTGACCCTGAACTGACTTGCTCCCACACAAGTTCACTTCTGAATGCAAGCCTTCCTGGCACTAGCAAAGGAAGACTGCCAGAATCCATCCTCCTTTTGACTGCACTGCTGCTGAAATCTGTATTCAAGCCTATAATAATTTCCCATCTAATTAACTAAAATTCCCTCTTCCACAGTCTAACAAAATGCTCACACATTTAATCACAGAGCCCTGAATACCAGTGTTCCTCTAATGCTTTGCCATTATAAGTTAAGCTTTTTATCCTTCCCTTAACCTCTACCTGCACATTTCTAAATTCCTCTCATCATACCAAGTCCAATTACTTGATTTTATGCAATTCTCTCTAGAATCTTTGCTTGTCTAATGCCAGAGTGATCCAGCAGAGACATCTGGAGCCCAAATTATGTTTCCAACTGATCTGTGTGGTATCCTGAGCTGCCTCTGACATCCCCAGAGCGTTTGGCTTTCTCATCACTCCTCCCCCTCCAGTCTTTGCCTCTATTTTCTCCATAGATAGAGGCCTTCTCCTTCATTTCTGTTTCTTTTTCTGTCTTGAACTCTGTCAGCTCTGAGCCACTTTCTCTCTTTAAATATCACTACAAGACTTTTAGTTCTTTAGCTGACAGATGACTCACCACAAAGCAATTTTCTATACTTTCTATGAAGAAGGCTGCATAAAAATAAATTTGCTGT
The DNA here is from genome assembly GCA_035772895.1 of Perdix hodgsoniae. Taxonomy (NCBI): domain Eukaryota; kingdom Metazoa; phylum Chordata; class Aves; order Galliformes; family Phasianidae; genus Perdix; species Perdix hodgsoniae. The sequence continues at coordinate 4,679,692 of JAPSGF010000034.1, forward strand.
ATTGTAATTGAATGGCACAGCATGTTAAAGACACACCAAACGTCACCTCATACCCACAGTGTGGAATGTTTTGCATGCATGGTATTTGAGCTAAATATCTTTATACATGATTTGGGCATATGGGACGTGGGAAAAATAATGTCTGTGTGGTCCTGTAGGAATAAAATAGCAGAACTGAAGGCAGAAATGAATGGTGAAAGATAATATAAACAAAACATCAGTGTTTCATCTCAAGATCTTAATTTGGAATTTCATGTGAGTACTTGTGTTATAATAGGTGAATTCCACTATAAACACAGTTCCTTAAAATTTCTCAGCCCTCTGTTAACCTGAAAACACTGTTTGATAATACAGTTACTCTAATCTGGGCTCTCAGCAAAGTGGTACAACACGTTTATATGTATCCAAGAATTCCTAAATCACAGCAAAACTATGGCATGTTGTGTAGTTAAGCACTCTCAATTGATTTTAAGCCACCTGGAAGAAAAATGGTGCACAAGGGAAAACAGGGCTTAAGATAATTAAGTTTTGAGCCAAATCCAGAAGTTTCCTTATTTGTGGTAGATCAGGACAGCACAAGGTCTGAAGAGAGTAGGTGAAAGGGTCAAAATGCAGATTAATTGTAGCATTCCTATATACCAGTGTTATTAAGATTACTTGATTAGAAGGAAATTAGAACTATACTGAGCTTCCTCCAACACAAGAAACAAATAAGACATTACCAAGTTCTCTTCACCTTTTTATCATTCTTTCTCACATATTATAACAACTTACCAGTAAGACTGAAATTTTGCTCTGATTATTCCTGTTTTCCCCCCTTGACAATCCACTGATTATGGAACTAGTCATGGTTTGACACCAGCAAGAAATGAAATTAGATGATGAGAAATGCAAAACAATGTACAGAAATTGATTAATCTGGACAACTCACTGCAATGGTCAGAGTGAACTTCTCAATATGGGAAAAGCAAAACAAAAACCAGACCTATGGGAAGCTCAATGAAAACATATGTTCAGTGGGTATCAGTGATCAAATCAGCAAACACCTTGTATGCGTACCCAAGAAACAGGATGGAAAATAACAACACTGCAAAGCTATTACATAAATCTGCTGTACTCCTCAAGCTTGATAGGTTTTATTTCTTAGCACAGTCCCAGCACAAGATGTTGTCAGAAAAGAACATGACTCTCATAGAAGTTATCAGAGACATGCCAAAAAGATATGTATTACTTGACTGAAACAAAGATTAATAAAATGGGCTCTATTTCTGCCTCCTCATGCAAGAACAAGGTGACATCTAATTAATTTGAGCAGTTTCACAAGCAAATAGAAAAAAGTAAACACCTGTTTTCTGAACAATACAGTTAACTTATTAAATTGACAAGCGTGCAGTAAGCACAGAAGCCAAAAGATTAAAGGGATTCAAGAAATGGTTGTTTATACAGGCAGCAAGGCTACCTGATTACAACAGTTATGCTAATACATAAATAGGAGTTGTAGAAGAAATATAAACCATAATGTTTAAGTCACAGCCCACAGAGTGATATTAAATAAGATGTTCAGTGGGAGTCACCTCCTATAACTTGAGCTGTCTAAAAAGAATGTACTTAGTGCATACTTAGATCTATGCTCCCTCTAATAAATCCAGAGGCCAGAATTTTTATAAAGCAATTTGCCTCATCCTAACCACCTGCAATGGAAAAGCACCCCAATGGTCTTCACCATCTTTATCTCCCTTCTTCTCTTAACTGCAGAGGAAATGCAAACAGTGAATTTGTATTAGATACTTTCAACAATTGAGTAGAATTAGTCTCTTTTACAAAAATTTGCAATATGGAAAAATATTCTCCTTTACGAGATCCCCGAAGCCTGGCTCTGATTTTTTATTAATTAACAAAATCCACTGTCCTGTGCACACAAACTTGTGACTGATTCTCAACATTTCAAACCAGCAGGAATTTCAAAAATTTCAGTAGATATCAACTTGGCTAATTTTCCACATGGGCTGTAGAGGCTTATCATGTCACAGTGTCACTGTAAGAAAAATGTGTCATGCATACTACATAGGCAGACTTAATGACAAATTAGATCACAGAATCATACAATCATAGAAGGCTTGGGTTGGAAGGAACCTCAAGGATCATGAATCTCCAGCCCCTCCATCACAGGGCTGCCAATCTCCAAGTTTAATACTAGACCAGGCTGCCCAGGGCCCCATCCAACCAGGCCCTGAACACCTCCAGATGAATATAGATACTTAACTAACACAGAAAGAAACACCAGCTTTCGACCATACAAAATATACTCCCAACCTTGTCTCAAATCTACAAGATTCTTCTCTCTTTGTACCTACCAGCTGTCACCTCCCTCCTTCCTGTGACCCCTCTTTGCTCCACATGCAGCTTAGTTTATCACATAATCTAATTAGCCAGAAGCAATTGTCTTCAATCTGTTTAGCCTGGACTTGCTGCTCTCTGTCAGACCAGCAAAGTAGCTTCCAGACAGAATGTTCATGAGCATTTTTCAGCCATGGTAATTTCTTTTAGCCTTAAATAAGCCTTAATCAGAACGCTCTTTGGGATCTGCTAGGAATTTAATTTTTTTTCTTCTGACTGGATTATTTTTAGCATTTATTGATGTAGTTTACCATGCAGATGCACAGTCACACTAGTCTGACTGACAGAGGGATGTAAAAGAGGTAATGAATAGCCTGAAAAAAAGGCAAAAGATAAATAATTTATTAACAACTCATTTTATCTGGTCTGAAACAAAAAAATCTTCTCCAAGCAAATCTCATGCCTCTTTAACAGAACAGGAGCAAAGCTCCGTCAATGAAGACTTGAAAATGGTTTATAAAAACTACTCACTGAATTTTGATAATGAAAAGTTCATATCCGGTTTGTATCTTTGAGAAAAAAAAACATATAACATAAATAACAGTTTACATTAGAACTCTGAATTTGCAGACTTTATTTATTAATCTCTATTATACTAGGGAGTTATTGTATGTAATTCATAAGCAGCTGGAGACACAAAGTGATTAAATTCCATAAGGCAAGAGCAAACTACCTCTGCTGACTGTGTCTTCCACTCCCACTAACTATGAGTATGAACACATTGCTGGCAGATACATGATTGAAAAGAGCTTCAAGTCCAGCTGTATTTTTCAAGTGCCTTCATACAACAACAGAGGAAAACATCCAGGGAAAGCAGCACGTAAGACAATGAAAGCAGGAAGACTATTTATTGAGATGTCTGCAAGCCTAAGAAAGGTATGTAAAGTTTCATAGCATGCCAAACTGAAATGTTAGGCTCCAAGTACCCGAAAACAAACTGATGGTAAGGATTTTTAAAGATCCCTAAGTATTATTAGAATTTTCCTTTAGAATAGTACAGCCAAAAAGAAAAAAAAAAAAAGAAGATAAAGCAGTCTGAGGTAAAGACAGTCAAAGAACATTCTCTGAGCTCCTCTATAATGCTCTCATCATAACTCAAGTATGGTAGCTGGCTCTCCTGCTCAAGGACCAACTCCCACAGTATGCTTTCCAGACCTTGTTCATAGTAGTTCTGTTCTTTGCTGAGATGAAACAGGACCTGACTCTCTTTCTCTCCTGGTATTTCATCTAATTTAAACTTTTTTTTTTTTCTTTTTTTTTTTCTCTGATATACCAGATTAATTTTCCAGGTATCAATCAGTCAATGCAGAATAATTTCATTTTGGTTTAGAATCTTGCAAAAGAAAAAAAAAAAGTTATTTTTCATGCAAATTAAAATATCAGCAGGCTATAATTTGACTAAGATCAAAAAACTGTGCTTAACAAATGCAACAAAATATAATGATTCATTATAAAAAGAGCAATACTGAAAAGATCTCAGCAGCACAAGACTACACATAAATATTTTCAGTCTCTTTTTTGGGGAGTGCAGTGATTTCATCTGATAATTTGAATCAGAAAAAAAACCACTTCTCGTGGTCTCCGTGATTTTCAGCATTTTTGATGTTGGTGAATTGGTAAATGCTGCACATCTCTTGTGACCCTACACATAGCAGGGGGGTTGAAACTAGACGATTACGGTCCTTTTCAACCCATTCTATATGCTGCTTATCACAACTGGTTACTACCTTCCTGATTTAAGGCAAATTCAATTAACAGTGATGACAATAATAAGTAAAGGCATATACCACACAGTGCATTTCTACCATGAATGTTTATCTGGCTCTATACACAGACAACTTATCCATAAACTGTAGCAAATTCCTGCTTTTTACACTAATAATTACCATCATTTTGGTGTTTTTTTTTTTTTGACTGCAAACAAGTACTGACGTTTTCACAATTATTCTTCACACTGCAAAATCTGACTCCTGATTGGTAAAGCCAACTCAGTGACAGGTGTACTCGATCGTTTTCTCCCAACTGCATCACTTGACAGCTACCTGGGTTTCACCTGCTATTTTTGACAAGCCAATCTATTTGGAATGACACCGTAACCAGCTTTTGTCATTACCACAGTTAATATCTGTGTATCAACAAGAAACCTGACCTCCCCACTCACTCTTTTTACCTGACCAGCTAATATTGAACATAAGTTTTGACCTCCCTCTATGTTGATGTGTGCTGCTATTTGTCCAGTTACCAATTCTGGGACTTTCCCTTTTATGATATGTCTCAAAAACCTTTGGAAATTTAAGGAAAGCACATCAGCTGTACCACCCATAACCACATATTTCCTGTCTCTTCAAAGAAATCCAGGATGTTTGCAATTGCTTTTTTGCAAAATTCATGTTATCGTTCCCACATAGATCACAGCTCTTCAGGCACCATGAATCTTATTTTGCATTATAATTTCTGCTAAGCTGCCTAAAGCCAACACCACAATAACAAGCTTGCAGTTCCCTGGATGGTTTAAGAACTGTTTTTAAAAACTGGCATCACAGTATCCGTCCTCAAAGACTTTGATAACAAGGGGATTTTGAGTAAATGGCTATGCATTAGTGCCACCCATTTGGTCTTTCATTTTCTTGAATTCTTTTGGATTTTTTAGGTGAATCAAATCTGATACTGGTGATCTCATTACACCATTATTTTTGTTCCATGATCACTAAATCACTTCCACACACACTTTGAAAAATCCCAATACAGAATCTCCTTTTGCCTGCCTTGCTGAGTTTTGACATTTAAATATCTAAAACATCATTTGAGTATGAGTTCAGCTTTTTAAACAGATACCCAATAGTTTCTATCAAATTCCTTTATTCTGTTGTTTAGCTGTGTCATCTTCCTTTCACTTTTTCTCAAGGCTTTCAAGACAGGAGGTGGGTGCTGGACTTGTATCTCACATATGGTGTCCTTAAGTAGCTCCCACGCCACCTGGTGTAGCATTTTTCTCATAGCTGCTGTCTTCTTTGTTCTTCCCGGTAAGAATCTTTACTTTTCTGTAGTGTCTTCTCTTAAGTGGATCAAAACTGTTGTGAATTTTGTTGTTGTTTTGGTAGGTTGTTGAGTCTAACTGCATTGCAGTCACTGTAGCAATGTGCCTCTTCTGAACCACAGCACACAACTTTTACTCAGAATGAGGTCCAGGGTCAAATTTCCTCCTTCAGTTCTATTAACCAATGCCTTAGATATTGACTGGGTCTAAAATGAGGCTTTGCACAACACTCTTATTTGTGACAGTCACATAATCTGTACAGGGAGAAACTGAAGACCCCATTACTGCTCTGTATCTGCAGCTTCTCTGATCTTACGGTACACAGCAGCAATGTCTATTCACAATCCCAGCTGGATACATGATGAAACAGAATCCGAGCTTGCTTTGCTCCCTGATATGTACAGTCAGTACACAAACACATTGATCTAAGGCATCCAGGAGATATTTGAAATTATTCCAATGAATAAATTAATACCAACAATATGTTTTGGGCTTTCTGCCTCTTTATGCAAAATGTGCTTTATGAAGCCCCTTTTGTAAATAACAACTTTGCTATTACAAATTCAGTACAGTTCAGTGACTTGATTTTTAAACAAAAGGAAATATTTTGACCTTTTAAAGATCTTTCTCAGTAAGTTATTTTTTAATTTCAAGTTCCTTGTCTTTATTTTTGCTTTCTTGGGGTGATGTGCAAACAACCTTTGTATGGAGGCATCAGAGAGCATTTCCTAACTGGGCTCAATGGTGAGCCCCAAAACCACTGAAAATGATTGCATGGATTCAGTGAGAAAATTAGGGAGCTGAGCAGATTTCACAGCCATGTGAAATGAACAGAGATTCAATAACAACCAGTAACTCTTCTGAAGGCTCCCAAATCAGAAATGTTCAAGGAGTCTAAAACTGCCTATGGAGTTTTTAAAGTTTAGCAGCTGCAAAGACTAATTGCTTCTAAATACAGAACTCTTCTTAGTGTCTGGCTAATAAGATCACATTTTTGTATTTGGACAGTATCACCATGAATCGGAGGGGGAGACTTGTAACATTTCTATTAAAAAAATAGGAGGTATTTTTAACATTTGATGACATATGTACACTTAGAAATCTTATTCTTTCTTCTATCTTTGTATGCAACTGCTTTATATTCAGTTCACTTTAAAATCTTTTTTTTTTTTCAGATCTAGATTTCAATGAATGTTTATATAATCCAAACTTCTCCCTTTCCTCAGAACTGATGAGAAAAGATGCAAGCTTAAAATCCTTATCAGCTTTTAAAATGTTATTTCCAAATACACCAGCTAAAATGTGTAAGAAAGTATTGAGACTAAAAGAGCACAGAATATTAAATGATAAGCAACCTAATGGAAAAATGGTATTTACTTTTTCCCTTGTGATAAGCAGTACCAAAGAGCAGACTAAGCTGCAATCTAACAGTACACAGATGCTGAAATAGCAAAATTAAGATACTTAGCAATAAAATCCAATCTTAATTTATGAACTTCATAATCAAAGTAATAAAATATTTTGATGTGATAAGTACTCAATTCAATTACTCTAATATTTTACAACATTTCTTAATTCTTTACATCATATGCCATAACCAATCACATTCAACATCACATGTGACAACAGTTGCCACAGCTATAATTTATCACACTGTTCTCTCAGTGAATCATAATTCAGAATACATTGGAAATAGAATGTCTGGAAGAATGCAAATCTTCCAAGTGTTTTATTCTGCGTGATTTCCTTACTCCATTTGTCTTGGGATCATAACTGATTTTAATTAAATTTAATTGATAATTGGACTAGATGATCCTGGAGGCCTTTTCCAACCTTAGTGATTCTATGATTCTAATTAAATGTCAGTGTGTGTTAGCAGTTTTGTAAAAACAGGGATGAATCAGGGTCCAGGTTCACCTTATTTTTATCAGTCACACAGTAAAACAGCTTTCTTTTAAAGAACTACTGAAAACAATGTAAGCAATTTCTTAATGATCACGTTTCCAATATTGAGCTAAATATACACATAAATATGCAAACAAGTAGCTGTAAAAATGAGAAATATCATAGGAAAGACCATGGAAAATAATGTAAACCATTCAACTGCCAATCTGTAACAGTTGGGAATCTGGTGCCACAGTCTTTCCAGTGATGTGTGCAGTTCTTCGTTGCAAGCTGTGCTGCACTGGGGTTCACACCTGGCTGGAGCTGTGAGGTTAGACTAGGCAGATCTTTTTTCAACACTGAGCACTCTTAAAACACTGAAACAGCTTTTATATAGGAGAGTCAGCTTGCTCATGAACAGACGATAGGTGACTTTCTAGGAGTAAAAGCTTAAAATAAGGCAGAACAAAACTAAATAATATGTAGACATATCTCTTCAATCTCTACAAAGTTTATCTCTTTTAGCAAACGTCTCCTCATCAACTAAGGAGTCTGTCCTGACTTCCCTACTGGACAACTGAAGTGTTTCAAAGAATTAAACAAGATATTAAACTGTGATTATCCCTAACAAGTGACAAAGAAAAACAACAGCAACAAAAACAATAGATATGCAACAATACCATCCTCTACACAAACAAACATTTGGGAAAGGACTGGAATAATGTTGATACATTTTCTCAACAAGACACTGCATGCCACACATACTGCTGTTTCCTAGGAACTGATCCCTCTGTACTTCTTCTGCTCTATGCTTCTGGACTGCTGTGCAAATTGTTACTGGGATGACATGGATCACTCAGTCTATCACTTCTAGAATTCTTTATGCTGCTACCTAAAAGTGAAGCATGTAAAATGGCAGTGACCTATCTGTTCAGTTTAGTAACATGTCATGTTCTTTTTACTTCCCAATTAGTGTGGTGAAAAACAGGAACTGCTCAGCATGTCATTGAAGGACAGTATCTTTGTTTGAAAACGAGAGACTTTCTTACTGCTTTTCAGTTACATGACATGATCTGTGAAACAATGATGTTCATTTGTCTAAATATGACATTATACTTCATACAAATCTTGAAATGCCATCTACCTGCAGAACAGTTTTCTTCCATCATATATTGCACCCTCAATCCAGACTAGTGACGGTGCTATTGCTTTTTTTGCTTTTATACTGCCTGGTACCTTTACAAACTGAAAATTATTTTTTCTTTTCCATTTCACAGAACTTGAGGTACTAACAGTGATAAGTCACAGACTACACATGACACAGACATGCATCATTTTTCTTTCAGTGTACAATGACTTTCAACACAGAGGTTCTCCCTAAATAGAATGCCCAGCAGCAGTTAAGAAATCTGTGATAGAAGGAGAGGGGAATAAATCCAGTTCTAGGTCTTAGGTCTTCCTTTTTACTTTTCTCCATTATACAATTTGCATCGAAGTCTTTTCGGACTTAGAGAACAAAATTTCAAAAGAAAACACATTTCCCTGGCTTAATTTTAAACCAGTTGCCTCCATTTGAGACAGGAAAACTGAGGTGTAACTAAACAATGCTTTGGCCCTGATGAAACTGGACAGTACAGCAGACGTTTTTTGCTAAAGATGCAGGAATTATTTCCTCCAATACTTTGGGTCATAATTGATTTTTCTCAAGTACTACATCGTAGAAAGCTTTCTGACACTAAGGAACTGTACGAGTACTGCTCCCAAAGTAATGTCTCCTATTTTATCATGTTGGCTTACTACACCAGAGACAAATGTTGGGGTCATGGCAGCGAAGGCTGAAACTTCTCACCAGTATTCTGTTACATTTTGTTGCCACATGACAGATGGAAGCAGAGGGGCAGTCTGACGACGGCGTGTGAAGCATGGCACTGTCTAAATCCAATTTATAGGAGGGAGATGAGGTTCTTTTAATATTTGTATACCTGGTGTAAGATTACGAAACAGCGGTTCAAATGTTGGTCCAACCAGTTTATTATAAATCCTAATCAGGGAGATGGGGGAGGAAAGGAGGGTGATAGAAAAGATAGGAAAAAGCAAGAATTGTGTAAAGTGGGTATAGTCAGCACCAGGATTCAGCAGCGGTCCCGCTGCACGATGTTTCGAAGGTCCAAGGCAAAAGCAGCAGGGGGGGAGAGCAGCAGCATGGCCGGCCTTGGGCAGCAAGCAGGTAGCAGGAGGCAGTCGCAGAGCCAATCTGGGGGGAAGCAGCAGGACTCAGGTAGCAGGCCCAGGAGAGTCTGTCAGCATGCAGGAATTCTGTAGTGAGGAATCTGATGGCAGACACCTCTGTTCTTCTTCAGCATTGTGGTAGAGTGCAGAGCAAGTCCAGGAGGGAGAGAGGCAGGTCGTGAGGCTTTTCATGGCAAAACCTCTTCTTCATGAGGAATCTGCTGCCAGAAAACCTATACCTCATGGTTTTCGATTCCTCCTTTATCCTCCTTTTTTTTCCTGCCTACGTGGCATTCCTGGATGCTTGAGCAGGAGTCATGTGCAGCACCTCCTGAGATGACCATCTTCCTTGAGATAAGTCCACACAAAAGACCGCTTGACGGCTATTAAGCTGTGACTTCTCTCTCTCTCTCTCTCTCAAGTCCTGGCCCAGGACTTGACCATCAGTGTTCTCCAGACAAAGGATTTCTCAAGCCTTGCCCAGGACTTTCTTGGGCTTGTTCATCTGTGTCCCCAGCAAGCTTTGAGACAATGATGTAAAAGAATAGTCTCTTACAGGCACCCATGGAAGTGTGGAGAAAGCAAAAGTATGGAATTGAGTTCTTCCACGGAGAAAAAACTGCATCCACTGACATTCATCAACACTTAGTGAGTATTTCTGGAGACCAAACAGTGGATGTGAGCACATCAAGATGGTGGTGGTTTCAGCAGAGACAACGTTGACAGTGGGAGACCTCCACTGGTGCAGGTTTTTATGAGTGCAGCATGCAGGCTGTTGTTCAGCACCAGTGAAAATTCAGAGCTAACGATGTGACTACATTGAAAAGCAATGTTTTTATAGCTGAGAATTTGCTGCATCAAATAATGTTACTGTGCTCTTTTGTATCTGTTGTAGTTTCCACATAAATAAATAGGAGGCATTACTTTCAGAGGCCCATGACATGCCCCAAAAGGAATTTGTTTTCAAACATGAAACAGTATAAAAATTCTTTCTTCATTTTACTTGTACAGAACAAAAAGGAGCCTGTTAATAGGCTGCAGTTACAATCTTTGCATACCTCACACTAAGTCTGTTAAACTGAAGGTGCTGGATTTGGATGAGAGGAAAACAGGTTTGAGGACACTTTCTTAGTTTGTTTAAGTAGTAACTGCTTCCTGAACTTTAATTAAGAAGTGCAAATCTGGCAGAAAAAAAAATCTCATTGCAAATGCAAATGTTTTCCTGGGATCAGAGTACAGCTTCATTTGGCCTTTTCCTTCAAACCTTCAGAACACACATATCTTTTACAGCTGATTAGACAATGCTGGCTGACTAAGTTGGTGTCATGAATTTAAAATGATCTGTGTGCCTCTGGAATAATTTTATATCTTACATGGTTGCTACTGTTCCTATCTGTACCAAACAAAACTCTTTAGCACTCTGCTACTATTACTCTCTTGGCTATGTTACAGGAAACAAAACTAAAATGGTTTTCTCTGTATTGGTTTTATTTTTGACATGAAATGTCTAAATGGCTGTATAATTTTATACTTATTTTTCATAAGTCAATGGGTTACATTCTATAAAGTTAAGTCCTAAAGATTCATGTCTTTATGCACAACTCAGTTCAGTTTCAATTCTTACCAAAGGACAGCTCAGCAAGTTTGAAAATGAAACCAGCAGGTAGTCAAAGGAGGTGATTCTCCCCCTCTACTCTGCCTTGGTTAGGCCTCACCTGGAGTACTGTGTCCAGTTTTCTGGGCTCCCTGTTACAAAAAGGACAGGTATCTCCTGGAAGGAGTCCAGCAGAGGGCCACACAGATGACAAAGGACCTGCAGCATCTCTCCTATGAGGAAAGGCTGAGTGAAATGTGTCTGTTCAGCCTTGAGAAAAGAAGACTCAGAGGGGATGTTATTGTTTATGGATTCAATGACCTTTGGAGGTCCCTTCCAGTCCCTACAACTCTGTGAAACATAAGGAGAAACTAAGTAATTTTATAATACACTGATGAACAGCAATAGAAAGCAGGACAGGAACTTAAAAAAAAAAAAAAAAAGTTCAGAAAAAGTAACTTAAAAAAAAAAAAAAAGCAAAATAAACCTGCATAAGGATTACAAGTCAGCAGGACACCTCAGTAGCTAAATCAAGTTTCTTAAGGTTCCACTGCAATATCATATTTGAAATCACATACCTAACACTTCATAAAATCTATCTTCAGTCAAAACAGACAACCCACTACAGGTTTCTGTGCTCTCAAAGAATCAGGAGATTAACTTTGGTAGTCAGATCCCACATTTATCCCGGACTCATTTCATTCTGGAATACTAAAGTGTTCAGGAAAAATCTCACTGCAGTGACATGACCAGCAAACTGCACCGTTGGTTTGGGGCTCTCTGGAGATTGGGGCGAGTGCACTGATGAGCTCTGCGAAGGCAGGACTGGGAATGATGGAGACAAGAGGGGCTTGCTTGTGGCTTTGGCTACTTTTCTGTGTGAGAGAATATAAGAGGAGACTGCAGCCCTAATTTTTACTACTCACTCTTTCACTGAAGAAGAGACATGCTAACCGGGACATTACACAGAGTTCACTTCTTCTGCCATTACCTTATATGCAGCAGAGAGAGTTTCCACTGTACTAGTAAGTACTGTGACACAAAACCTGGGAGAAATTCACCAGAAAATAATTTCAAATAGCTCAAAATAATAAGGATTTAACCATAAGAAAGTATGTGGAATTACTGTCATTAAAAGAGAAAGCATAAAAGAATGAAACATAACAAATTTATAGATAAACTGGAACTCCCAGATACATAATATGCAATGAAGTTGTAATATAATCTCTAGAGGCATGTCACTTCAATACATACATATTTAACCAAGAACACATTCTTAACAAAACAAAAACACCTGAGACAAAGTGAAAAGGAAAAGCATTGTGACAAATTGAGTCAATTAACTTAACCTTTGCATTTTTACTTACATATTTCTCTACATACATGCAACAATTCTTACAGCATCTGTAAAGCTTTTCTTGAAGTTCTCAAAGCTGTATATATGGTTTTGAGCTAAACTCTTGAAGTGTAATATTTAGTTTCACATGCACCCATTTCTGATTATCAGTGGGTGATGCATATAATTACATGCATGTCAAAGAAAACCATGTTTCAGATTTTTTCCACGGAGAAAGTTTTTTTTTGGAGATGATTTAAACATACATCTAAATTCCATACAGCCAGTAAAATATCCTGCAATCTGCCTGAAATTAGAAAAACTGATATACACACACATATATATACACACATATGAAGGTAAAAGAACACTGTCTGTTGTATTTGACTATCTTCCATTCTTCCTTGGTGTACTGTTATTTCAGGAAAGAAGAAAATAAAAATTTAATAATTCCTAGCATTAAAACACTCAAACTATCAAAGGTGTATTCAAGATTATGGTACCACAGTTCGGCTGAGCAGCATTTTAGGACTGCATCTATATGCTTTAAAACAATCATGAGCTAGCAAAGCTGAAGAATCACTGAAGGGGAGAAAACCTGAATAGGATAGCAGAAAAGGTGTAAAAAAAGAGCCAAAAGTGAACATAAAAAGCACAACAGAGAGTGACTTATTTGTGCAGATAAATCTGAGATTTCTGTTAGCAAGTGCTATGAAGGAGATGGCAATAAAACATGACTTTTTTAGAAGGAGAAAAGCTGGAAAAAATGAAGGACAAGATTAAACCTGGATCCTGAGATAAAAGCAGAAGAGCTGTAACATTGTTCTATTACTTTAGCTTTTACAAATAAGCCTATAGCTAGTACTGCCATTTCTTAAGGAGCTGTAAGAAGCACAAATTAATATTTCTCTCCTCTACTGTGTCCAACTATGTACCAAGTAAAGAAATACTTAAAAACAGAATCAATCTATTCATTCTCTTCTCTTGCAGAAGAAGAGGAAGGATGGACATTAGGGTCTTCTCAGTAAAAATGCTGCAGTTTAACTGAGGTGTTCAACCAAAATGCACAAGCTACTACAATATTCAATCCCTCTTTTTATTGTGCATTTGAGACCATTTTATGAAAATTTTGAAGAAATCTGAGCCTAAAACGGAGCCCTGTGGAATCCCACTAGTGAGTGTGTGGGGCAGGATGAAAAGTATCATGTGATATAAAATCATTATTGGTACCAACAAATACTGCTAATTCCAATATCTTCAGTATACAGGTCTTAGTGGATGTTGTGGCAGTACAGTTCTGCAATCAGAACCAAAGTGTAAGTGGAACACTGCACTGAGTATCCGTTCCCTGGAAATGAAACTAGTGGTATGTAGATGCAACGAATGAGTACACAATTTTGGTAGCAATAAGAAAAAGTGCAGTAGTTTTGGTCAGCTAGTTCATACTGATCAAATCAACTGAGTATCTCAATAATGCAATCAGATTGCTTGTAATGCATTTTGGCTAGATTACAGCAACAAATTTTGTGTGCTGATATCATCCTGTCTTTTGCTGTATCAACATTACTTCTACTTTTTCAGCTCTCCACAGATCCCTAGGAAGTAATAGGGTGAGCGAGACTGATACATGCCACACATAATGCATATCCTACAATACCAAGCAATTGAGATTCCACAATGAAGTAAGGGACTTTCTTTCCACTAGTCTACTACATTTCCACAGAAGGCTGTTACATAGCATACTCCAATTATGATCCTATTTCCATTTGCAGAGCTAACATAGAAGGAAGATAGCAAGAAACTAGCAAAGAAAATTATTTAACAAATGTACTGGGAAAGGGAGATGGATGAAGAGCAATTTTCAAAGATTCCCTGACAAGGATACAATTGTACAAGAGGTTGTTCAGTACTTTAAAAAGACTGAAACCTGTATATCTTGTAGAGAGAAATAACCAAAGGCAAAGGATATCAGATCAGGAAATTTCCCAAGTGGAAGCTGAATGGAGACACTCTGCTGAAAGCTCTATCAATGCAAGGCTGTAAGCCTACAAACTGTCATAAATTACAGCAGCTGCTATAACAGAATAGTGATAAAATGAAACCATTGGATAGGCTTGATTCTGGCTTCCAACATGAGGCAACAGCACTTCCACAAGGACTGGATCAGCAGCATGTTCTGTACGTTAATGCAAAACACTTAGAAAAAACTTCTGTATGTTAGAAGAGATGTGGTTACAACTATGCATGCATTCTTTTTCCTGTTGTCTTCATTTTCTTTATCCAATCAGCCATATTGATTGTAAATCTATTCATGTTAAAAACTAAGCTTTCTACTCTGTTTTTGCAGCATCTAGAGTATTTAAACAGTATGGTAATACTGAATAATAGAAAAATCTGCATCCAAACTTCTTTCCTTTTGCACCTATTCTTAAAATGTGAGAATTTAAAATGCTACAAGTGAGATTAAACAGAAAAAGCAACACAAGCATTAACAGTGAGAGAATAAGTCACATCTTCTGTATTCACGACCCTGTCAGTGGATAGTTTTGACATGTATGATATCAATGTTCTGTTTTTGTTCAGACAGATACACATGCTATAGCAGAGCATGAACCAAGTATATGGCAGTCAATATGAAAATGGCATCTATATTAACAGTGACAGAAACCTCTCCAATATCTGCAAAATAATTTCATCTCCTGCTTTTGCAGATGATGGACTGAGATACAGAACAATGAAGCACTTAAATAGCCAGAGATGCAGAGACAAAGCAGTAAATTTACTGACTTGCCTTTCCGCTTAATTCAGTACCTTATTGACTTTATCCAACTGCACCACAACTATTTAAGTACAAAAGTTTAGGTCTTGATTGTATCCATTATGAAATCAGGAGCTGAAAGCAGTCAAGTAGCACTGGATTCCCAAACTGTTGGGGGTCTGCTTGAGTGAGGCAGCAATTACAACAGCACCGATTTTTTGCTTGGATCTAAGATTGTGGCATTGGCTGCCTGTTCACTAGTTCTTCTTCCTTCTTATCAGTTGCCTACTGTCACTATGACAACAGGAAGGCTGCAACACAGCTGCAAGGAGGGAAAAAAAGGAGTGCACTCCAGCTGAGAAGGGATAAGGGACAGAGTGGGTGGGTGGCTCTTACGAAGTGGTATTGGAAGTTAAACAAATGCATTCGGGATAGAAAAGACCAGAGTACTTCTTGAGTCTGTGATGCTGATCTATCAGAGGAGGGGACGCTTGTAAAAAATGTTTGAATTCACTTAATTGTGCCCTACCACACCAAAAAAAAAAAGCAAGAAAAAATTGCCACAAAGATAAGAGCCCTAATTTTCTCTTCCACTTCATTTATTGCCACCTGATTAGCTGAACCTACTCCAATCAAATTACAGATATGTAAACTAAAAATTCAGTTTACAATGCTGACTGTATCATGGAGGATGGAATGAGAAAAAAAGGAATGAAGGGCAAGTATAGCACAGAAATGAAAGGTAACGAGCAGAGTAAAAATGTCTCAGCAAAATGCACTTGGGTATCGGTTCTTTTCCTGTTTGTGCACACATTTGCCTTTTGGATTCCATCAAGGGTTTTCTTCATTGAAACGCAAAGGCATACACTAAGAATAGGGGAACACAGTCTATGCACTACAGAAACACACAGGAAGGAGGCCTCATTTCAAAGGTATGCTTTTGTCATTCAGGTACGTAATGCTTTAACATGCAGCCAAGGCTACAGTAAGCCTTTACCTGTACATCACATTAGTATAATCTCTGTTATTCCTTAACACATATTCAGCATTTACTGCCTTTCCTAGCATCACATACAATATGGACTAAAACTCTGGGGCAGAACTCTTTGTTGTTAACACTTCTAAAGATGCTTTGCAGAGGGGATTTATTTTTCACAGGGTGTATAACAGTATCTTAATGTTGCAAACTATCACAGAGGAAGAACTAGAAGATGCTGGATGTGGCTCTGGGCAGCCGGGTATAATGGGTTGGCAACCTTGCTCACAGCAGCTGTGATGAAACTAGATGATCATTATGGTTCTTTTCAACCCAGGCCATTCTATGATTCTTTGATTCCATGAACTACTGAAGACTTCAGAGGCATTAAACAACTTGTATCCATGCCATAATACATGAGCTCTGTAATAAACCCATATGCTTGTGGATATATTGGCATTTAGGAGATGTAAATAGTTACAGGCAGTGAAAGTTAGAAGAGAGTGATTTGTGCGTTATATATAAACCTTAACTTCATGATTCATACTTAGAGTTTAGAATGATAGGCCAATCCTGTTTTTAAAGACTGCCTGTAGGCAGAAGTGAATGTCTTGATGAATTTAATGCTCACCTTCAGGACACAACTTACTTGTAATACTACTGCAAGATACTGGTAGTCTGGGGATGTTTTATAAAAGAGACTGCCCAAGCTACATCTACCTCAAACACATACATAATCTGCACCACATGTAGTGCACTAAGAGAATTACATCCCCTCCCTCAGCCAGTCACACAAGTCAGCTAGCTTTTGCAGCATGATACAAAAACAAGCATCTACAAGCATCTACGACTATTTTATTGTCCTGGCCCACAATGTCAGACACAAATGTAGGTGGAATGGCAGTAGAGGCTGAACCTTCCCACCTGCTGATGGGAACAATTATGAGTTCTTGCCCTGCAACAGATGGCAGCAGAGGGGTAGACTGACAAAATAGTGTCTGCTATGGAACAGTGCATGATGGAAAGGTATGTCAACGAATTCCTCAGTGTAGAAAAAATTGCACCCATTGACCAATTCATTGATGCTTGCTGAACGCTTCTGGAGATGAAATAGTGGATTGAGAGCATAGTGAGGCAGTGGGTTGTGTGTTTTAGAAGTGACAACAGCTACAGTGGATCAGTGCGGCTGCTGGAGATTTTCACAAGTACAGCATGCAGGCTCTTGTTCATCACTGGTGAAAAGGCAGAGCAAATGGTGGTGACTGTGTTGAAAAACAGCGCTTTGTAGCTGACAATTTGCTCAATTCTACTGGTAGCAGTGTAAGACTACAAATACGAGCACCGCTGGATCTAGATTTTTTTTTTTTTAATAAGCCAAAGACAACAAGTGATTAAATAATGAATTCTAAAAAATGCTCCCTTGATCTTACTAATTTCAGAAAGAAATCTGAGGTAATTTTACCTATTAGGAATGTCATTGCATTTATCAACAAACATAAGATCAGAAAAGGGGACTTTTAAGGGGGAAAACATCCGAAGTACAGAATTGTTCACATCTACCCATCCAACATCTTTACTTATTTGTAGCTGTAACTAGCTCCAAAATGTCAATAACAGTTAAGCTGCAGACAAAATTGGCTGCAGAGAAAGAAGTTGCTTAACCTCACAGACAACTCCTCTATCAAGTTATTGATTTATCTATGAACATCAAGAACATTACAGAAAGGCTTATATTAACAGCCCTAACAGAGATGTCATAGTTGCAACAACCTTGCTTTCCAAAGGCTGACAACTGCTTGGTGCAGTTGACAGCTCAGGAAAAGGCAGCATTTCCAGACAGGAGCCATGCATTCATTTCTGTACGGACAGTGTGAACTTACAGAGCTCTATCATGAATAATTGCATCACGCATTAACACACTGCAACAGCGTAAACAGTGACAACCAAACAGGTAGAGAATCAGAATTAGAACATCCAAAATAGGGGAATTAGAACATCAAATATTAATATAGTTGTTTTTTTTTTTAAAGTTACTTGCTTACTAGGAAACAAAATCAGTGTTTCTTCTTGATGTATTGAAAAGCTGAATGGGAGGACAGGAAACTCTTCCAGCAAATTGTGGAAAAATACAGATATATGCTTATAAATAATATTCATGCATTAATATTATCATTTGAAACATGATTTGGTTGATGTGCTGCAAAACACTGATTATAACACTAAATTAAGAGTTGCACGTTAGCATTTCAGTTACTAATGTTATTTGAACATAATGAGGTTCTAAATTAGAATATATGTATATTTCATCTGTAAGAATTTCTTTGTTGCTCGATTTATTATCTAATGGAATAAATCTGTAAGGAAGGAACTTAATTAATTTTTGTTTGCAAATGCAATACCCTCAAATCCAAATCTCCACAGCTTCCTCAAATTTTTTTCTTAAGCAATTTGAATACTCAGAACACAAGAGAGTTGCCACAAGAAGCAGGAATCAACCTAGGAGTTGACTGAGGGGCAGACCATAGTGCCAGACAATCTACTTACAGATACTCAGATACTAGATGCAGAAAAGCAACTGTTAATATGCTTAAATTCCTTAAACTTCAATGTAATTTACTTTATTTCTAGTTACATTATTTTCTGAACTGAAATCTCTCATTTAAGATCAGTTACAGTCACTGTTGAGTACTGTTACTCGAGATCTGCAACAAAGACAATATGAGATAAGTGTAAGAATCAATTCAAGACGAATTGATTGATCAGCATTTAGAATTGCAGGGATTTTCAATATAAATCTCTTATATCTTCTACTGTTACTTCTTTCAATTAAATTAAAAACAAAAAAATAAGCAAACAAAAACTGATCCAATATTGGTATATGCAATGACATACCTTTGGGAAATCTGCTGTAATTGGAGTATTGAAACTCAGATGATGGAACAAGTTAAAATGTTAAGGCACCTAGAATGACAACTCTAAGACATAAGTTACAAATACATATGGAAAATATAAACTGTAAAATGTAAAATTGCATTCTAAGCAAGGTTCTGAGGGGATTGGCTGGAAACCTGGCATTTTCATCAATGACTAACACTAAAATTGGTGTTGAAGCAAATAAACAAACAAAACAATGAGAATAAGCAAAGCATACAAAAGCCTTACTTGGTAATGTGGTCCTTAAAAAACAAATGCTAACACACACACGTTAACCACAGTAAAATACAGCTGCTTTATCACAAAACATTGTTCAGAAGATCAGTGAATTAAATGATATGAGCTCTTGGTGTAATACTGTAGGGAAAAAAAAAAAAAAAGTTGGAGCAATTTCAAGCCATAGAAGAGACAGTTGTGGGTAGAAATACAAAGACGTTTTGCTGCTCAAAACGTATTGTTCCCTTGGTATGGTGAGTACATCAGTTCTCTAATGCATCACATCGCCAGCCACCTGCCAAGCAGTCAGAACATGATTCCAACTAGCATCATTAATGATAAAAACACAGGCATAGGTATAATTAATCCTTCTTAAAATGGCCATCTTAAATCTTAAGTGAATTAGAAGACATTACAGAAACTTCCTTTAAGTTGAACAATAAGTTTAAGCATTCCTGCCAACAGAACTGCACTCAGAAAAGCAGCAATCTTTAGGAGGTCTGCTAAGGATCCACTCACAGTCACTATCTCTCATGGACACAGCTAGTAATTTCCTGGGATGCATCTTGAATCTATGTTCAGTAACTAAACTGACTTGAGAGAGAGATCTCTAAGTCCATTCCCTCAGCTTGAACCTCTTACTGTGACAGCGGTTCTTTTCAGTAACAGAACTAAACAGAAATAAATAACAAAAATCAAAAGCCCAGATGTCATGTCCATTAACAACTGACTTGTTTGCATCTCTCACATGCAACTGCACTGCCATGGGCCAACAAACAAATTAAATAGGTGAAGTTATTTCCCAGACAAGTACCTTTCATATTATTTCTGACTTGTCAGTTCTCAAAATGTAGAAGAAAATAGTTAGCTTACTTCCATTTCTCTAACTTGACTTCTTTAAAGCATGGAAATAAAGTATATAAACTGGACTCTCTTCCTCCTAGCTAAAGCATTATCTCATAGACAAGTTTGTCCTACTCCCCCAATGGGTAGGACAATGCACAGATAGGTCTTGCTTCTTCTGTCTATGTAATATATTTCAGACAAACTGGGTAGGTTATTACAATATAGTAACAGCAGGACACCATCAGACAATTACTGCACTGTAGATCAAGATTATGATGGAAAAATAAGTGAGACTTGACAAGAAAAAGGATTATGAAATAAGAAATTACCTTAAAGTACATTTCTCTTTTAATTTTCTATTCTTCCAGGTGCCCCAACTTTAACATAGACTGTTACATGTGCAGTCTATTTTCCAAAGTCCCTGGGTCAAGTATTTGCTCTATTAGTATTTGCTATTAATCTAAGAAACATCAAATACCTCTTCGGGAATTTGCATAAAAGTATGAATTCAATACTAAAGCATTTCATGGAGAAAAAATATTCCAGTCCAGCTTGTGCATAATAAAATTATTCATTATGTTATATCTTAATATATTTGCTTGTAATATTGAACATGAAATGTTGCTGGAGAAATCAATTGTCTTTCAGATGGAACACAGCTATGTTTTTAGCATTTAATTGTAATTGAAAATACAGCCTTTTACCTGTCTTCAAATAAGTAGCAAGAGCTTCTTCTTATAAAATAAACAAAACAAAGCAAAGTTAAAGTTATTTCTTTATATTAACTTAATGAACATGCAATTAAACTTTCCTGAATTCTCCTTCTATTGAGAACATCTTTTGATAAGTGATAATGTATCTGTTAAGGAGCTACTCCTAAAGAAATATTTCTCAACAAACAAAGAAAAAAAACAAATGAATTGAATCAGAGATCAAAATTAGAGAGTTTCAATCTATTGACTTTGATACTCATCTATAGCTTGACATCACGCATTTTTATGCCTTCATCAAAAGTATAAAATCTATAGCTAGAAGAGATTTAGCAATACATTAATATGTATCACAGCAATTATATTAAGAATAAATTTATTTTTATTTCTTCTCTTCAATATCCCATTCAATTCCATCAACAAAACATTGCTCTGACCACACCATTATAGTGACTCAATTCCTACAAAACATTCAAATCAAGGAAGATCCTAAAAAGCTTAGGTGTAATTTATTGCTCTAAGAACAAGGATAAATTTAACTTTCATTATTTTCTTGGAAGACAAAAGAGTTTTAGGTTTGCCTTCTCATTACTAAAGATTCATTTACCACCTGCTTACATAAACAAACCCGAAAGAGCAACTTTATTTAACTCCACTAAGTCATTTATGCACATACCACAAGTTAACTATACCCTTGCCCTTATGCAATTCACTTATTTGACACAAGAGGGAAAAATATTTGGAAAAGTATTTGAAATGTTAAAAGCAGCTTACAGACATAGATGGAGAAAATGTCACACTGAAATCCTGTAGATCTACTTTTTTAGTACTCTTGACAAGATTCATTTAATTATGACAAGACCAACCATAAGCTACAAGTTTAGACAAAAAGAAGAATCAAATATGTTTAATATATTTGTATTTGATAACAAAAAGTTAATGTACAACTGTAATTAACTTTGAGTTTCAAATAACTTCTTAAAAATGGTCATCTATAAATTCATATTCTAGTGACTGAATATTTCCTTTCTTTGCAGATGAAAATAATGCAATGAAGTATCTGCCATGACGCATCTACTCCTCGTGATAATCTTGTTATATTAATTTAGATAGACACAGATTTGGTTTTCTTAATTTACGGGAAAAATGTAAGAAATCTATGCTGATATGTAATTAAGTTCACAGAATGACAGAATGGCAGTGGTTGGGACCTCTGGGTCCCTCTGGTCCAACCCCTGATCCAGCAGGGACAACCAGAGCTGGGTGCCCAGAACCACATCCAGGCAGCTTCTGGAAATCTCCAAACTACCCTACCTTTGGGCAGCCTGTGCCAGGATGTGCCATCAACCACACTGTACTTAAATGCTTCTTTGTGTTCAGACAGATCCTTGTGTGTTCTATTTTGTGCCCACTGCCTTGTCCTCTAAAATCTGCAAGCAAAGAATTTTAATCTCAAAATACAGTTGGATTATTTTGGATTATTTTAATGAGATAGGCTCAATAAACAACAAAGTTATTTTCTGTTTATTAGAATTTCAGCAGAATTTATTTCCCTTTCATCTGGGTGTGAGTTAAAAATGGCTATCAAGGTGCTAGATGCAGCACAAAATCTGTAGTAAATGGATGTGGACTCGAACAAATTAAATTAAAAAAAAAAAAATAAAAGCACAGCCTCTCAGAGGTTTAACCTTATCTGAGTTAAATGAACATAAACTGAAGATGTACTCTTGCCATTTATCATTGTCAGATTTTCACTAATGCATTTAGCTATCTGAGGGGTTTTGTTGTATTTTTAAAGCCACACAGATTTTGACCTCAGAGTTTATCCCTAGGCATTTGCTCTACATATCTAGTCTCAACAAATGCATGTCTGATTATTTCTTCGTTTTACTTAGCTTCTCTAAAATTATTTCACAGAAAATCCACGAATTAAATGGGACACTTAATGACGACACAACATCTTTGAGAAAGGTGATATTGTTTAGAATCATAGAATCACAAAATCATAGAATCACTCAGGTTGGAAAAGACCTTAGAGATCATTGAGTCCAACCACAACCTAACCATCCTACCCTAACTCTAACAACCCTCTGCTAAATCATGTCCCTGAGCACCACATCCAAATGAATTTTAAACACATCCAGGGATGGTGACTCAACCACCTCCCTGGGGAGCCTATTCCAGTGCTTCACAACCCTTTCTGTAAAGAACTGTTTCCTAATATCCAACCCAAACTTATACTGGTGCAACTTAAGGCCATAAGTGCTTCAGTGGTAAGATCTCTGAGCTTTCATCTCTACAGACATATGAAAGAGGTTAAACAACATACTTTTTTTTTTTTTTTTTGCTTTCCTATGTATGTCTCATCACGTTTTAATGTAGTTTTTGTCTGTTATGTTATACACTCAAATCTAGACCAGAAAATGAAATAATCCATGGTGTGACTGCTGAAATTGTTCTTTTCATGCTTTATGAGCATGGCCTGAAATTACAGTCTTCACCCCATTTTTGTATATAGGCTTAGATTAATGTAAAACTATCCACGACCCCCACAGCCCTGCAAAATTAGCATTGATGTCTAAACTCATGTTTAGATTGAATCAACAAGAGCCTTCAGCCACAGCAAGATCTAGCATACATAAAAGGACAGTGAAACCAGTGCAAATGTAAAAAGGGTGGTAAGAAGATCTCCCTACACTGAGATTTTTTTGCCTGGCAAGAATACAGCCAATCTTATCTTGCAAAGAGCATTACTTCAAATGTAATTTTTTTTTTTATTCTGTGATAATGTGTAAAGTCAAATAAGAAACCAGTCGAAAAATAAAACTCTTTCAAAACCCCAGATGTCTTTGTTAACTGTAAGACAGTGGCTAAAGCTGAAAATCTACTCTTACTGAGCACTGAGACTAGGATCAGATGTAAGAGATCACCATCAAACAGTTGATACTGTCACTAAGCAACAACAGAACACTACTCACTGCTATCACAGTTGGAAATTTTTGTTGTTGTTGTTTTTTGTTTGTTTTTCCCTGAAATAAGAGGGGGGGGGGAAAAGATGAAATGTAAAACAAATGAGCAATGAGCAAGTGACATCATTGCTCAATAATCTACCCATTGTAAAACTAGACAAATACTTATGCGACCCTAAGGCATGATATTATACAATCCTAAATTCTAGTCTGTTCTACTGCTATGCAGTGTATCAATGTACAATATGCACCACCATGTATTCATTTATTTGTAGATTTTAAATTGTAGCTGAGTAACTATAACACAAAGTTCTGTACCAATACCTCAATAAGGATGCACAGTCACCAACACAGTGAGAGAGCTGTGCTTTCAGCTTTTATCTAGAAGTAGCCTAAGTCCCTGCCTAAAAGTTAATGTTATAGGGCTATTTACCTGCAAGGTACTGTGAAACTTAATTTATCATCTGCAAAATAAAGAAGGGGAATGTCCTTCTGATGACTGAAAGGAGAAGACATCAAAGAGTAAGAAAAGATAATGCAGCACAGAGAAGAGAAACTGCTTCTATATCAGAATAAACAGCAATTTAAATCTGAAATGCTGTAGGACAGAAGCCCAAAGTACTGTCCAAAGAGAACAATGTAATTCAAATGTGAGGCAGTTAGTTTAGGAACAGACTCAGGACTGAATGTGAATCCCATCTAACAAATGGAAATGCACAACATACAAGTTGGGCATTAGAATCTCTTAATTCCAATAGCAACGGGACGTACTACTATTTTACTTTGATAAAGGTATTTTTCCCCAATCCAATAAAAAGATCTCTTAATTTCACAGCGAGAAAGTACATTACTGAAATGCCATCACAGTATTTTGGTAGTTCTACTCATATTCTGATTCAGGTATGTATCATAGCTTCTTCATGGCATGTTTCCCTACACAAAGGTGAGATGTTTACCCACATGTTAGAACCAGGACACTAACCACAGGTTATGTCATGAATGGAGCTCAGAATAGGGTACAGACCCAGGTTTCAAGCTGAAAATTCACCTCTTTAGGTACTGTTTTCAAAAGGCAAGGCACTGTTGTCTTTCTATATTTCTAAGTTGAATCACAGGTTTTCCTTAAATTTAGAGAGTTTCTAGGCTGAAACAAACAGTAGTTTAATAAATACCACTTATTAAATGTTTTACTTCAGGAGGCTCACTTAGATATTTCCTTTGCTGTAGATTGCTGTTAATAATATAGTAGCAAATGACAGCAATAGACAATTTAGAAAAAACATATCCATAGGAACACAGTAATTGAAAAGAGAGAGAAAAAAAAGAAAAAAAAAAAGAAAAAAAAAGAAAAACTAAATTGATTTGTTTTATCTAAGCTTAGCACTTATTTCTAAGACAGATGGAATCAATTTAATTCTAGCAACTTCATTGGGATCGCCATGTTTCTTAACAAAGCTCACTCAGAAGCAACTCTAGAGGTCATGGCCTGCTTCTCTTGTAGCAGACAACTTCTAAAGTGACCCGGTCACAGTTTCTCATCAGAAAGCCTCTAAAAATCTATGGAATGGTATCTACTTCCATCACAATCAATCAGGTGAATTTCTGCTGTAATTGAGAGAGGTCACTCTGAAAGACTGTTAAGAGTCTGCCCAACTCCACACAGCTTCAGCAGTAAGACTTACCAGTAGAGCTGTATCTAACGTTACTTTTAAAAACAACGTGATGTAAGTGGGCATAACATACATGTGTTACTCAGATGGGAAGAGCTGACAACTTCCCAATTTCAACAAGGTCTACAGCACTGTACGGCTACAACCAAATGCTGAATTTGGTCTGCAAGCTAACAAAGGAAATAAATCCAGAAGAATGAACCCATCTCATTTTGCTTATACTGCAAAACAGTGACACCCACTGGCAGCAACAGTTTAAATACTTAATTGTTGCAATTTAAATCTACTTGGTAAGGCTTGTTAGAATGTTTCTCTCAGAAAAACTCATCACTGCAACAAGCGTACAAACTTACCTGTAGAGTCAGCACTACCCTCAGAGTTTTCAGAAACTGCAGTGTTATCAGTATCTGGAATAGCTGCAATGTAGCCCTCAGGAGGAGGACTCACAGTGTACACTCTCCTTGGAGGCGAGATTGTGGTGTCACTACCTACAAAACAGAAAAACAAGGTGTCTGGTTGTTGATCTCAGTAAAGATTTTCTCAAACATTTTCACAATTACAGCAATGATAACAAATGGCTCCTGGATGAAAATAAAGTAAGAGAAAGGCAGATGTGACACAATCAAAAAATTCCATGACCAACAAAAGTGCAATGAATTCTGTAGCAGCCGCACATAAATAAATAATCTAGAGGTTAGTTCTTTCCATTAGAAATGCCAGAGAACAATTCTGCCCTAACTTAGCAGCAGCTTCCACCTGCAGTGCTATTTTACAATCTATTTTTCCTTCATCAGCATGAGCAGACACTTTTTGTGTGTGTGTGAGAGAGAGAACTGTTCTGTAGAAGATGGAGGGATTACAAAGTGACACAAGTAATAGAAAAAGAATCACAGAACTGCAGTATGCCCACCTGCAGACCTTTCAGATGTAGTCTAGCTGCTGTTACAAAGGCAGGAAGGTAAAGCGGGCTTGAAAACCACACAGGAATGAGCGCGCAGTTCCCACCCAATAGAGTCCTCTCCCCACCTCTTTTCCATTGAAATCTGGGGGAAATGTGTCAAGCACCAGCCTTCCAACTACTTCATTGCATGGGAAACATTATTTGTGATGATAGCAGTAAATTGTTTTTGTAGGACCTATCACACAAGAACTGGCTTTACTGGGACATTCTAACTTCCTAAGACAAAATAGTTTAATGCAACAGAATTTTGGGGAAAATCTGCAACATCTAATGTTATGAAGAAGAACAATAACAATTTTTATTATGTAATAGTGTGAGGACTCAAATTTAAGTTGATCTGTTTAAATGGGAGTCCCTAAATGACTTTTATTTACTCTATGTACGTCTTGAATTAGTTTACAAGCTATAAATAAAGCATTAGTCTTTGTTAATCCAGTAAAAATATGAAAAGCCAAACTGCTACCATATCATAAAATTTGTACATGTGCAACTGAATAACATCAGCATGCCAACTATCTCCCACTTTCAAGACATTAAGTTTGAATTTTTCCATACTGTAGCCAATCTCCCTGGACTAAGAAGAGATGGATTGATTATAAAATCCTAAACATTGCTGTAAAGGAAAAAAAACATGGCACTGTTCCAACTTCTTTTTTTTTCTTTTTTTTTCTTTTTCCCCACTAATGAAAGTAATCAAATACTGAAATACTCTAGAATACCTGTCTTTCTAACAGTTATGCCATGAATACACAAAATCACTGAATAAAGACACGAGACCAAAGTGGCCAAACTGGTTACCAGTCAATCCTTAAGTGATTTGTTGCAGAATCATTAAAAAAACCCAACAAACACAATGTAGAGTGATTCACTTGTTTGTAACCTTAGCACATCATATGAAATTGAACAAATGCAGTTATACAAGAGGTGGAGTGGATGTCTTTTCCTTACCTAATGTGTCACAAAAAGAAAACTCAAATGTCTTACTGTCTCTGCATATATTAAATGATAGATGCTCATCTACAGGTTGCCCACAGGAAAAAGGTCAATAGTTCATGATGCTCTATTTTGATCAGAAAAAAAAAAAAAATATATTGAAAGAATGCTTACAAAACAAAATGAACAAATATTATTCTTAAACATAAACAAAGAATACAGAACAAATAATCAACTTGTCTTCTATACATATTGCTTTCTACCACATTCCCCACACAAAGCTTCTTTGCGTGTAAACCAACATTTTGCACAGAGTAGGGAAATGTAACCAAACACACTCACCAAAGTTACATCCACAAGCACACCAGCAGCATGGCTCGCTATGTTGCCACTGCCTACTCTATGACAGGCAAGTACAGGACCTCTTAAGGAGCTGAGGGTAAAGCTTCCATACCACCTTAGCCAAGTGAAATTTCCAACTGCTTGGTCTGTTGTCATTTCAGGTAAAGACAGTATGTTTTGTTTCAGGCTGATTTCAGAATCTTAAAACTTTTCCCCACCTGCAGCTCCAAATGCAGTTTCCATATCATTGCCTGGACAGAAAGCATGCTTGGCAACACTTACAATGCAGATATGGCTAGCACGCGTTCACACAGTCATGGCCCTATACTTGCTAGCAAGTAAAATTAAACTCTAGGTAGTGTATTTGTGGTGTGGTGGCCCCAGATAGCAACCAAACTCCCAACCATCTGCTTGCTCCTCTCCCAGCAGGAGAGCAGGGTGGAGTGAGGGAACAGCAGGAGTGAGAAAATTCCCAGATCCAGATTAAAACAAGGACATCACTTATCAATTACTGCTGCGGGCAAATACGACTTGGCTAAGATAAATTAATTTACCGCCAATTCATTTAAACATTTAGTTACAGGTTCAGGTATTTGGAAACAGGCTGTCTTGCTATGGGACTATGTTGGAACCAACTAAAGCTAGTTGTTTCCAGAATAGGGCAGCCACTTTTCACAGAGGTCTCTCCTGCAGATGCTCTGCTACCAAAAACTTGCATCTTAAACAATCTTACACTCTGTAGTAGAGCACTTTGCTGGAATTGAGAAACCCTCAAAAACGAAGTACTTTGTTTCCATACAGTGAAACGAGTAGAACAAACAGAGGATGGATGATCAGTGGTCTGCTAGAACCTCTCATGATCTTTCCAAACAGTAGTCAACAGGCATGTTAGCTGCACTTGATTACAGAAAATAACTCCTTGAAAACTCCCAGCTATCACTTCTCCACGTTGAGAGAAGAGTTTATTTTCAGAATAGATTCTTACAGGAAACCACAAGACGACACGGATGAATGCTGGATCAAATCCAAGGTCTGATTAGTCCAATATTATGCCTTCCACAGAAGTCAGTGATCTTCAGATAAGCATTTACCATTTTACACCATCACAGTAGATACAATCTTGACAAAGATAAGACTTGAAGGTCTCCTATTTCCTTTAAAACGTTTGCAGAGCCTTACTCTGAATTGAAGGCAAAGTGTCTGGGAAACACACCCACACTCCACCAGGCAGCGAAAGAGAGAATCTCGTGACTTGCAGATCTTATCTTCCCTTCTGAACACAAAGTCCTCTGGTGTATGCAGTTCTCTTCTTCTGAGAACCAGGCATCCATGAAAGTTGTCAGTCCATGGAACTAGAGCATTAACTCTTTAATTCCCTGACCTTTACATGATGTTACGATATAGAATGTTGATAGCAAAAATCATAAAACCATGACAAGCTCTTAGTTCTTTTAGTGAGAATGACCTCAGGGACACAAAATATTGCATATCAATTGCTGTTCATGTGGCTGCCCATTACAGGATTGTTTTTCAGACTTACATCAAAAACATTACAGTGCTGTCTGCAAAGGCAGAACCTTTTTACTTCAAGTTGTCTATAAAATCAGAAAGTACAATTCTTTTCTGCAGAGCAGTGCATAATTCCTGCAGCTTGACCTAGGTCTTCAGCAGGATTCCCTCTCTCAATACTAGATGTCATACCAGGGAGAGAGAAAAGCGATGATGACAATAAGCAGCCTTGGAAAGTATAGATGTTCACTTACTATTTTACTCAAGTGACAACCGTCACACACTAATGAAAGCTTTGCGCTATTTTGGTAGGTACAAAGTCTCTGCTTCAGGTGGGAACTTGGCTTTTACAGTTATGGAACTCTTTTATGGAGAGCTAATTAACATCATTTACTATCACAGTCTAATTGCTTTAGCCTCCTTAACATTTCTTAAGTGCCCAATCCTTCTAACTTAACTAATCCTAAAATAATTTTTTTCATCTGAAAATACTAGCATCCACTCCATTCCCCCTATTACCTGTATTTTAGTGAACTGCAAGAGGAGAGTGACCCAAGCCAATTTTTGGATTGCCTTCCTTCAGGAGCCCTCCACCATTTTCTACATAAAATGCAACTGAATGGCTTTTGAATATCTCATTAGTTCATTATGCTATTTGGTATTGTAATATGTTTTATAAGCACCAATACCTGGAAGGCAGTACTGAAAAATTATTTTCTTCCATGCCTCGCTTCAGCTTTACAGTTTTGAAGATGTCTGCTATTCAGTTTTGAATGATGTTTCCTTGTTTAACAATTAAGATGCCAAAACATATTATTTTATTCAAAATATCACAATTTATATAGATGAAAACAAATAAACAAAAGAAAAAAGGTAAAGAAACATGTTGCCTTCCAGCTCAGAAAATCCCAAGTTTGTAAACCATTGAAGAACACTGTTGGGTAGCTGTACAGTATGACTCCTTTATTGCAACACTGTTTTTGGCAATATCAGTTTATAAGGTAGTCATAGAAATGCAGTGGTTGGAAGGGACCTCAAGAGATCATTGAGTCCAACTCCCCTGCTAAAGCAGGCACCCTACAATAGATCACACAGATAGGTGTCCAGACAGGTCTTGAGTATCTTCACAAAAGGAGACGCCACAACCTCCTTGGGCAAAATCCTTAGTCCTTAATTTGTAGATTAACCTTACTTTCTGTTACAGGATACACAGTTGTCAGTTGTCTTTAAACAGGAAAGGTTCACCATCCTGTGATGCTCAAAAAATGACAGTTTTTATTACGTTCCCAGATTTTTGGTAGAAGTCAAATAATACAGGACTGCTCCCTATTCTTGGGTTGCAAACCATTTGCTTCTGGCAGCACACTGTCACACAACTCAGTTCTTTCCAACCTCCATTCTGACATTTCATGTCACCAGACATGTTATTATGTCATCTTCATTAAATAGAGAAGAATCTAAGGCTAGGAGGTAGCTCTCTCTTCTTGAGTAACGGAAGTGATATAAAGTAAACTGAGTTATTACTTACTGAAGTCTTTCCTAAGCATTCACTTTTCTATCTTTAATACTTTAAATAAATAAAATTAATCTTCAAGATTTGTTTTAGAATGAAAACTCCTTTCTCCACCAACACCTGTGTCTTCTAGGCCCATAGCAGTTTGCACAAGTTATCATACTACAAAGCTAACAAGATGAATAAAGCTGTTTTCTCTTTCATCCTGCCTCAATTCCTTTGAGGACATAAGACTAATATATAGCAATTTGCACCTTGATATCATGACCACCAGGCTTGTCAGGAGACTCAATGAGCACAAGGTTTCCCTAGGCAGTTCACTACAGCACTTGCCTACAGCTTAGCATAGGTGGAAGGTATGAAACCAATTCCTACAACAGCTCTCTCCTGGGTGGAGACTGAAGAAGCTGAACAGACTGGAAAAGGAAGAAGGCAACTGCTGGCCAGCATTATAATTTGTCCTCCCCAGTGTACTATGGTAATAACTACACTTTTCAAAAAAAAAGAAAACAGGCATACTTATTCAATGGCAGCCACGAGTTTGGTGGGACAGACTCTCGAGCCTTTTCAGCTGGTAATATCTTTTTGAAAAATGAGTCTATCTGGAAAGTTCTGTCATCTCCAAAATAAAAATGTTCTTTCTCACGTTTAGAAAGAACTGCTTGTGGTACTTCTGTTTGTGCCCAATGCCCCTTGTCCTGCTGCTGAACACTACCAAAAATAGCTTGGCCCCATCCATTTGACATCTGCCCTTCAGGTAGTTACAAGCATTGGTAAGATCTCCTTCCAGTCTTCTTAACAATTCTAGCATATTCAGATTCATCAACTGAGAAGTCTGTAACTATAACATTTTTTCTCTGTACTGACATGCTCAGCTCCTAAAAACATGAAGTACACCTTCTAGGGGGCTTTAGAATAGGACAGAGGTCTTTGTTGCAGCAATCCATCACCTGTAATTATTTCTCAAAGACATCTCTATTCACCCCGCAGGCTCTCACACATTACCATTTTGCTTTATAATTTCTCTCATTCTAAATGCTGGTAGCTTATTTCTACTAAAATATTTGCATTTCTTGCACTTTTTAGGGCTATGTATTTATTTCACTCTGCATTGCAGCTTCTTTAGTATAAAATTAAGATTTGTTTCTACTGAATACTAGGCCTCATTATATTCTTATTTGTATTAAAAGCATGAATCCAATTTCCTTTTTTGAAGCTGACACAGGTGTAAGATGACAAAAACTTCATTAGCTCCCCCTCCCCCCAACAAGTCATTATATAGCTACATAAAAGGAGAATAAAAACAAAACACCAAGAAAGTGTTTGCTATTACTTTTTTTTTTTCTTTGTGGCTAGCATAAATGACATCCCCATTCGTAAATTTGGTTTAAAACCCATTTCTAAGTTGTTTTGTTTCATGTTAGTATCTCCAGTGGAATAACTGAAATAGTTATCAATGAAAACAATGAAAATGAATAGCCAAACTTTGACTTCACATACTTTACTGAAGTCTGTAGGTTGAAAAAGTTTGAAGCAAGTATGCTCAGAGGACAAGGACATTAAAAGAAAAGTACTTGGAAAAGAAAAAAATAAGCACTTCCTCATCGTTGTTTTTTCCTTCATCTTGATGGAAACTAAGATCTTCAGGAAGAAGTTTAGTCAATAGAGATATATCCATTTTACATGGCCCAAAGCTGGGATGGAAAACTCATAAGAAGCAAGACACTAGAGCTCAAATTTATTTGTCTCAACACTTCCCATGTGTACTTTTCTTTCTTTTTTCTTATTTTCTTTTTCTTAAGGGAAAAAAAAGCAACAAGAAAGGCTATATGATAGCTCATTTTATTGAAGATAGGACTTACTATTATGACTCAGTCTCAGTTTCATTACAGTGTAAGTAGTAGACATTCTCTGTAACATAAAAAGATGAAAGTATGAATGCTTCCTTTCTCTTAGAACTGTTGTACAATCTATATTCTTTTGGGAAAAGTGGTGAAAACAAAGCACAATAGAAGTGAGAAGGAAGCAGGGAAAAACCTTGATCTAGGAAACGAAGAAAAATAATACTTTCCAAAGCAGAATCTGACAGGTAAATGGTAGTCTTAAAATTGAGACAGAAGAATGATCACTGTATACCAGTGAGACTTATATTAAAAAAGTTTGTATTACTTAGAATTTTCTGAAAGCTGAAGATTTGAGGTAATAATGAAACACTATATAATGAATATGTTAAGCTTCATTGTCTTGTATACATCTTTGTTCATGACAAGAGAGAACATTTTGGTTAGACGTCTAAGAATTCATGTTGCATAAACAGGAGAATAAAGCTATTCAAAATGTTAAGCTAGCATTTGCTCAATTATTTTTCCTAGTGCTGCAGATGTTGTGTGAACACACCTTTTAAAAGCAAAGTCATTCCTGTCAATCAATATAATTTAAAAAATGCAACAGCACTAAATCTAAAAGGCCATGTCGATGATGCAATTAGTTAATTACACTCACTGATTAAGCGATTATGTTATTATTGAGACTTATCTGAAATTTGTCCAGGAAACATATTTACTGATCAGAATAAAAGTAAGCAAAATTTGAGGTTTTAACAAGGCCTTCTTACTTCAGCTACAAGAGGCACTGAGCTTGAAGGCTCTCATACTGATAAGGTATTTCAGATGTAGTTCCCAAATCACTCTGTGGTTTGAAAAAGTCATGGCTGTCAGACAAAGTCTCCAGTGACTGGAAAAAGGGAAATGCCACTTCCATTTTCTTGAAAGGGAGAAAGGAAGATCTGGGAACCATAAGCCAGTGGGCATCATGTCTGTGCCTGAAAAGATCCTCCTGGAAGACAAGGTACACAATAAGATGAGATTGTTGGAAACAGTCAATACAGATTCATGAAGGGCTAATACTGCCTGATCAACCCGATGGCCTTCTACAGTGAAGTGATGGCACTGGCGGACAAAGAAAGGACAAATGACTTCATCTATCTGGATTTGTGCAAGGCTTTTAAATAGTCCTGCACCACATTCATCTCTCTAAATTGGAGAGAGATGGATTTAAAGGTAAGAATATTTAGTGAATAAAGAATTGTTTGGATGATTGCAGCCAGAGGTTGTGGTCAGTAGCTCTATGTGCAGGTGGGATTCAGTCACAGACCCACAGGGGTCTGTCCTGGGACTGGTACTATTCAACATCCCCTACAGACAGGGGGAATTGAGAGCACGCTCAACAAGTTTGCCAATAATAAAAAGCTGAGAGGTACAGTTGACAAAATAGATGGAAGGAATTGCAGAAGGACCTGGGTAGGCTTGAAAACCAGAATGAAGTTCAATAAGGTCAAATGCAAAACATTGCACTTGGGTCAGGCAATCCCAGGTACGTGCACAGACTCTGAGAAGAACTCAAAGAGCAGCCCTGAAGAGCTTGAGGGTCCTGACAGACAAAATGCTGGTGCTCTGGTTGTGAATAAATATAATTGCTTCCTAGAGGTTCTTGGCAATATCAGGTAAAGTTATGCAGCTATGCAGCACTCCTTAGGGAGCAGCGTAGGTCCCAGAGATCTTCTCCCTCCAGTGGCTGACTTTTGTAAGAGCCCAGGGTGGCTCCAACCTGGGTCCACTCCTCCTTGCCGTGTGGAGAGCACAGGCATGCTTTGCCTATGGCCAGCCATGCTCCTTCACCAGGTGCTTAATTGTTAGTTCAAGCTATGACCATGAAGGTAATGAAGCTGGACATGTGCCAGCAGCATGCTTTCACAGCAGAGGCGGCCAGCTGTTTCCTGGACTGTATCAAAATAAGGTGACCAGCAGAACAAGGGAGGTGTTTGACCCCTTCATTCCACCCTCATGAGGCTCCATCTGGAATAACGCATCTAGGCAGAGGGCTCCCAGCACAGGAAAGATGCAGAACTGTTAGAGTGGGTCCAAAGGAGGGACGCAAAGATGATTGAAGGGCTGGAGTTATCTCTTATAGAGAAAGACTGAGAGAACTGGACTTGTTCAGCTTGAAGAAGAGAATGCTCAAGGGAGACCACAGTGCAGCATTATAAGCATGAAGCAGACCAATTTTTTTTATACCAGCAGAGAGTGATAGGACAAGGGAAAGTGGCTTTAAACTGAAAGAAGGGAGATACAGGTTAGACGTCAGGAAGAAACTCTTCACTCAGAGGGTGTGAGGCACTGGCACAAGCTGCACAGAGAAACTGTGGATGTTCATCCCCGGAAGTGCTTAAGGCCAGGCTGGATGGGGCCCTGGGCAGCCTGAGTTGGTGGCTGGAAATCCTGCCCATAGCAGGAAGGTTGGAACTAGATGACCTTTAAGGTCACTTCCAACAGAAGTCATTCTACGTTTCTAACCCTCAAATCTTATTTCACAGTTACCAGCAAGAGTCCACTTCTCTTTACATTCAAAAATAACAAGCAGCATAGAAAAAGAGCTGTGGAAAATTCTTTACCCCACACTTAATCAGTAACAAGTTTGTATTAAAAGCACATGCACTCAGTTCAAGTTATGGTTATGTCATGGTTTTATGTTTTTTGGTTTTCAGTATTCCACATCAAAACATCATGCAGTGTACTGGAACTAAAGTGTTGATGCTCCAGCTCCATGTACCTATCCCTGTATGTGACGGAAGTCATGGGATCTGACCCTTCTTGGGTGGGAGGGGGGGGGGGGGGGTGCGCTCTCTTACTGCTTGGCAGTGACTGCCTGGAGGTTGCGTTTCCTAGCCATTCCAAGCTTTTCAGGTTTGACTTGGTCTCGGGAACTCTCTCTCCTATCTTATTTATTAGTCTCAATTTCAATTAGATCTCATTATATTATGTTATTTTGCATTTCCAATATCATAGTTAGTAAAATAAGTTTGCCTCCATAGATTGTTGCTGCTGTTGTCCCCCCCCCCCCCCCTTCCTTCCCATTTTGTATGGGGCTGGGGTGGGGGGGTGGGAGTAGAGAGGCAGGGGCCTACTGCCCCCCTGTCACGGGCATAGATTGATCTAGTTAACGCCGTGACAGGTTAGAAGTTACAACTGGTAGTAAAGAAATAGGAAGCAAAAATGCCTAAAATCAGAAAACAAAGTTTGACTTGATGCTATCATTTTGACAGTGGCAGCTTAAGCACTACACCCCTCATTGTACATGGGAGCATGAAACAACCTGTATTGTCATCAATGCATTAAAATTAATTTCAAATGGATGGACAGTGCAAATGCTAACAAGACAACAGCTCAACTTGTCTCAGGATTGTCTCTCAGCCCTCTTCTAGAGGAAAAGCCCATTTTATGGAGCTGTTCTTACAGAAGGCATTTCCTGTTTCCTTTCTCAAGATAATTAGTTTCTCTGTTGCTGACCAGATTTAAGTTTAGAGCATGTTTACACATATAGCTAAAGCTGGCATTTTGCACTCCAATTAGACCACTAGTACATACAATTAAATAAGCTATTTGTTAAATCGTTTTCAGTTGTCACAGGAGCAGCAGATTTCTTTATGACAGCTAAGCTGTTTGGAGTGAAGATGCAGAAGAGTAAACATACATATGAAAGAACATTGGAAAAAGAAGGAATTGGTCAATCAGCAACAAAAACAAAACAAAACAAACATTGCTAGGGGAACCTCGGTCTGCTTCCATCACAACTAAAGTTACAGATATTAGATAGGCAGCCCACTCAACCTGAACATAGATGGGACATATTTACATTCTTTCCTCCCCCAAACCCCATCTTTACATTCTCCCTCAAACATATGTATGTCAGCTTGGAAATCTGGTTGAGCACTATTTCTACCATAAACAAGAGAGGTCAGTGCCTTCTGTCAAGCATTCACTTCTGGATGTATTTGTCTCATTTGCACAGTATAATACCACCACTGAAATAAAGCAGGTAACGAGGAATTTTAAACTCCTGAGATAAGACTGTGTGACAACACTTAATTTTATAATAATTGTATTTCCATTGCTCTTCACCTTATTCACAACAGACAGCCTTACATAAGAGTTAACAGCTAAAGTGATACTGAATTGCAGAACCAGTTTCTAAAGCTGCTTAGTTCATTGCGTACTGCTAGAATTTGATCTCATAAGTATATGCACTTTGTCAGTTTGATCAACTAAAGGCCAGTGCTGACTGCACATCTTTTTTCAAAAAGCTTTGTCTTCCAGGTGCTTCTTTCAAAGTCTAGACTTCCCAAAACATACTGGCTCTGGGAAGACAGGATAGGAATAGCAGGGACACAGTCCAAGCATCTAAACCCTGATGATTTCTAAAACAGTATATGGTTGGCATTAACAACTTCAATGGGAAAAGTAAGATGAACAACAACAAAAAGCCCCACACAGCTGTAGTGAATTTTAACAAAATTCACATGTAGGATAAAAGTACAGGGATATTTCACAGTTACATTCCACATAACACATTCACACTTTTATTTCAAGCATATGGATTAAATTGCATTTTTGTCTACTCTGGTGGAATGATATAGAGTGCCCTTCTGCCCCTAATTAAAAATTAGGAATAATCATTGAAGAGGAGGAAATAATAAACATCAGGTAGGATGTCCACACAAGATTTCACACTGTCTAGACTCCACATTTTTCAATTGAAGGAGGGGAAAAAAAGTGAAACACCATGGTTTGTATGGAAAAAAAAAATATATATATATATATATTGCAATTCAGACGTATAGAATTATTCTTCAGCAACTTTTAAAATTTAGATTTTATAAAGATACTAAACATTAAGCAGTAAATCCGAAGTCCTTTAAAGGGTAGCTATAATTCTGATCCAGAAAAAGAACAAAGACAAAAGAGGCTATTAAAAATCCAAACTGACAGGTAACAAGACTCTAGCCAGAATCATGTATATTGATTTTGAATATAGACTATAAAAGGTAAGTAATTACTGAGATTTTAAAGTATAAAGAAAAGCGAAGAAAGCAAAGAATCATAAGTCAAGAGAAACATCTTCTATGAAGTTAATTTTCATTGCAGGTAGGTAGTTCTGACCCTAGCAAGGGTCAGAAATGAACAAAACCCATTAAGGTACAACACTTAGATAAAGGCCATATTTCAGTAAGTCATTCTTAGAAATGCTTTCTCAGTCATTTGCCAGACACTTATTTCCAGTAAAGCAAGTTTTTAAGCATTTTAAAATATTTATTACTCAGAAACATATTCACAAGGTCAAAGAAAGGAAAATTAAGTCCTCTTATTTGCAGGAACTTTCATTTTTCCATTTGCTTTCTCTAATATTCTGTCACTAAAAAGGCTCAGGTTAATTACAAGCATGCCTTGATTTTAAAGGGTTTAAATGCAACAAAGCTGGCTATCTAAAGTCTCCTTAACAATATATCGAAGCAGAATAAAACTTATTTTCTTGAATTCTCTAAAACTGACGTATAGCTCCAGAAATAAAGAAATCAGGTTCCTCAAAGGAGAAAATGTTTATGAATTCTTAATTAGTAGCTCTATGCTAAACAAACTCCTGTTTTTGTTATATTCATTTACTCATTGAATACTGTAACAGAATCAGGAAAAAAAAAATCTTATTTAGGAAAACAGAAATCCAAGGGAAAAATATAGGACATGGGTTTTTTTTTTTTTATTTTTTAAAGTCACTTTAAAAATATTTTGAGATGAGACGTAAGTAATTATCCTCCTTCCTTGGAGTTCAGAAGTACAGGATTCCTCATGCTTCCTCCACACTATAGAGCTACCGGCTTCTACAAGAAGATACAAAAGTTCAAAAAAATCAACATGTAGTCACAAAGGACAGCATCCCTCAGAATCTTCATTTCACCTCCAACTATGCCATGTCTCATTGTAAGCTTCAAATCTAGAACTGTGCATGAAAATTTATGGTACAATCATTTCTGATACTGAACTTCATAATTAAAGCCTCTTTCAAGATTGAATGAGAACAAGTTATAAGCACAGTTCCCAATGTTCTGAATACTTAAGCACCTTTAACTTGAGCTCAAAAGAGGCACATAAATGCAAATATTTACAGAATCAAGATCCAAAAGTACAATCTTAAAGTTTTATGGGCTAATAAATAACAACAATCTGGGAAGAAGGGTTAGCTTGTGCATATTGGTAATAGTACTTTCCCAGTTTGAAAATAGCTGTTAAAGATAAATTTAATGTTGTGATTCACAGGAAAAGCTATTATTTAATGCTAGAAAATACTTGGATCTTAAATCAAGTTCATTCTAAGAAAACCCTCAGTTTCTTATTGACGCCAAATTTAATTTTTCAGTAAATTTTTGTAGGCATGACAGTAACTTTAAAAGCTAGGAAGAAGACTATAGCTACACACAAAAAAACCTCTCAGTTTCCATTATCCATCTTAAACTACTGCTACTTAAATGATCAACTTTTCCATAGGTAGCCCATAACCTTTGTGCTACAAGAAAGAAGGTACTTAAAACAGGAAAAGACTAAAAAAATCTGATCAACATACTTATATCTTTTTTCAAGGCTACACAGTCCATGGCCCCAAATCTTACAGCCCATCACTAAACATACACTTTCAATGTTCAGTGCCACAAAAAACAAAATCACAACACGTAGATGATTATTTACGCAAGATTTTTTATTAAATTTGAATTAAACCACAGCCATAATAGCATTTACTTGCCTCCAACAGAAAATAAGCCCTGTTAATTTGCTATTAATTTAAAGGACAGCCTCGTTGCTTTGCTGTGAGAATCCTAAATAAGGAGGTGTTTTTTCTGCTTTATGTTCTCCCCACAAGTTGCACTGTACCTGTACTTGGATTTTGGATCAAGAGTCTCTGTTTATATCTAGTGCCTAGAACTGTTTTTTTACAGTTAATGAAACAGAGGAGTCATTTATGTTCTCCTTCTCACCTCCCACTTCAGTTGGAGTCTGGGCAGAACCCGATTTATAAGAACATACTTAACACAAATGAAAGCATTTTTGGCATCAGAAATTACACCAGTTACATTTATTTAGTAGTTTCATCATAGATAACAAGCTATTCATTACCTGCTTCCAGAGTACAATTATTTCCAAATGCTATTAAATATCATTTTACAGCATAAGCTTAATGCTTCATCAGCCTCTGAAATAGTGCCTCCCATTATCAACTACAGAAAAGAAGTACTTAAAGTACTGATCTAAAAGCAAACAAAATGGGAATCCAATAATGTGAGATTCTCAGGCAATCTTCTGTCACCTTAAACAGATGCAATAGGGAACAAAAATCTCACAACCTTCAAAGTCAAATTCCATCACAGATGTAGGAAATGGCCCTATAGCCAAGCTGTTACTAGCCATCCTTCTAACAGATCAGGTGGGAGCCAAACAAAAACAAACCAGAAAAGGCAATAGTTGCACAGAATAGCCACTGTCGGAAAGAACAGCTTAAGAAGGTCAGCAGTCCAATTCCCATTAAAAACAGTTCCAATTAGATTACATTTTCCAGTACGTTGTTCAGTTTTTTAGCACCTTCAAGGATGGAGATATCACAACCATCTCTAGTCAGCCCATTCCAATACTTCATCAGTCTCAAGACAGAATTACATTCCCCTCCATCCAGTATCTAGCTGGAACTACACTTGCCACAACACGTTTGTTCTGTTGCTAGACATCTGAAAGAAATGTTCCTTACATTAACAACTAAATAGGCATAGAGAAAGTAATGAGATTTCCTCTTAATGATCTTAAAACGAAACAAGCTCAATTTTCAGTCTCATCATATTTGTGATCCAGCACTCTGTGCCATGGTGTCCTTTGCTGGATCCACTCTAGTTTGTAACTACCTTTCTTCTACAAAGGAGCCCACTGGCCACAGTACTTTCAGTACTGCCTCACTCCAAAATGTTCTCACCAAAGTAAGGTGCTACTCCAGTGTGGCCTCACAAAGTAAGGTGCTACTCCAGTGTGGCCTCACAAAAGGGATGATTACTTCCTACAACCTGCTGGCCATACTGCTAATGCAGCACAACACACAATCCTTTTGCCAGGATGCACTGCTGATGCACTGCTCATCAGTGACGTAGGTTATTTTCTGTAGAGCTGCTTCAAGCCATTTGACTCCCTGCTTATATCAAAAGTTGTTCCATGCCACACATAGGAATTGACAGCCCAATGTTAATCCCCAAGGTACACCACTAGCACGTGGCCACCTACTGAACCTTATATGGTTCATCACTATCCTTTAAACCTGCCAGTCTATCCAATCATTTACTTGCCTGGCTGGCGTCTCCCCATTTTGGCAATAAAAATACTATATAGATTGAGTTGAAGATCCTGCTAAAAATTCAATGAAATTCACTGTGCTCTCCATATCTTCAAACCAATCACACCTAAGCAACTAAGTCAGTAAGGCACAATTTGCCATTGTTAAAAGCTTACTGCTTCCAATCAACTTTCAGTTCTTCCTATGTTTGAAAATAGCTTCCAGAAAGACTTACTTCATAATATATTTGCAGTTTCTCAGGTGCTCATTCTTGCCCTTATCAAAAAGCAGGCATAATATTTACCTTTCCTAACTTTTGTGAGCTTTCAGTGATGGTGATGCTGTGGCTGCTTTCTGTCCAGTTCTCCTGGATGCACATCATCTCATTCCACTGACATGCAACTTGTTTAAGTACTCCATAGCCATCATCTACCATAAGGATTGCCTTCTACAGACTCTAACATCAGCCTTCAGGCCCTGGTAGGCTGGAGGACAAATCTTATCAGTAAAAAAAAAAAAAAAAAAGAGGCAAAAAAGGCACTATGAACCTCAGCCTTTTCCTTTATTTCCTCTTGTCCTCTATTAGTAGGTCCCTTAGATGTTGAGCAGTAGACCCGCACTTTCCTCAGTCTTCAAGTTGTTGCCCCCATCCTTCTTGTTTCTCCCCACATCCCTCAAGATTGTCAACTTCAGCTGAATTTTGGATGGACTTCCATCAACTCCATCCCAGAATGCTCAGGCAACACCTCCACATTTCTTTTGGGAAGTTGATGTCAGCTTTCATGTTTTCTGTATTTTACTTTTGTATTGTATGAGCTTCGCTCCATGAGGTTAGCAGTCCACAAATGCAAGCAGCCAATCTCTCTCAGTTGTTTATTCTGGTTCTCATGAACAAAGAGATGGCTACGAAGACCTGTGAAGGTG
The DNA here is from genome assembly GCA_035772895.1 of Perdix hodgsoniae. NCBI lineage: Eukaryota > Metazoa > Chordata > Aves > Galliformes > Phasianidae > Perdix > Perdix hodgsoniae. The sequence goes on from JAPSGF010000034.1 coordinate 4,721,624, forward strand.
AGCTTTACTTCAACTTCTCTTTTGCTGCTTCTTGATACGTTTGAATGCAGTCAGGCATCCTGCCAAAATTGCTCAGATTTCTGCATGTCAAAATAGGCCACTCTTGTGCTTTGGGAAAGTTATTCTTGAAGATTAACCAGCTCTCCTTTGGTTATCCAGATTGCTCTTCCGCTGGATCCTAACAATCAGATCTGCAAATAACAGAAGTCTGTTCTCATGAAGTCCAGGGTTCTAATTCTACCAGCCAATTCAGTCTTTTCTTTCAGGACTCTGACCACATCTGTGATCATCACTTCCTTATTTGCAAGTAACAGGTCTAAGCACCATCCCTAAGGATGTTCTCTGGAAACATGGCTTTTTATTTCAAGTCAAACAATTCAATTGCCTCCTTCAGTTACAGGAAAACTTTATTTTAGATTAACTACAACACAAAGCAATTCACACTTTTTCTACACTTGAACAGAAAGCCTTTCACCTGCAAGTAATATCACAACTACTTTATTTCACAACTCCCTCATCTTTTGGCATTGCATCCACATTTTACAACCCATTTGCAAGAGGCTTTTACCTACCTGTCAAAGTATCTGTGTCACTTTTACCGCACACACACTCTCTGAAAATAATACTCTTTAGCAGGATATGAATACATTGACTGAATTGGCATTTGCCTTCCATTGTGCTTACAGGCACCTGAGGTTTCTGTTGCAACATAAGGGTAGGGATTAGTGCTGGATCATTTCACACCCCCAATCTTTGGTGCATCTTTAATAGCTGAGGGGAGTCATAACAATTAGAAAGTTATACTGATAAATAGATTACAGAAACAATCATAGGATATCCTGAGGCACAAGGGACCCACAAGGATCATCAAGCCCAACTCCTGAATGCACAATTTCATATTAGTTATTGCTAATGATACATGCACACACATACAAGGATAATTTTGGAAGGCTTATGCTTATGCACTGACCACAGGTACCAATAGCCATATAATTCAGATTTGCCTGCTAGCATCGATTGGATGAAAAGAAGTAGACACTACACTGTTCTCAAATAACTATATTTAAAAGCATATTATCAGAAAAAGGAGTGTGCAGTCTCACCTTGAGATGATTTGCTGAGTGCCCCTCTTGATGTACCAGCATCTGCTGACAAAGCCTGAACATTTTCCAAATCATTCTCTTTGGATTTTGAGCTCAGATTTATGAGAACCGCCTCCTCTTTTCCACTCAAATCATGCACAGGAGAAGATGAAGTTTCAGCATAGAGGCGTTTCAACACTTTCTTTATGAACACTGTGGAAGAATAGAACACTTTTAAATAGGGAAAAAGTAATCAGTGATTTAAAAGGTAGCTTAAGACATTAAAAGTATAGAAAACCAAACTGTAACTGACACAAGAGTTTCCCTCATATCCAGTGCAAATCTGCCTTTGATAGTCCCTGCCTCTCACATGTAATAAAGTTGAAGATTTAATATATTAAAATCCTAAACTGTGCCAGAATAGACCAGCTTTGAAACCCTGGAGACCACTAGCAAGGTGACTTATAAAGTGCTCTATTTGACTAGATTTTGGTAATAAATTAACAGTGCATTTTCAGACTAAACACTTTTTTTTTTTTTAAACAGACACTTTTAAAGATTTCTTACAGAAGTGTTACAAAGCTGCTTGAACTAGAGGTCTCTCCTGGGATAGTGGCATTGCAATTGAATCACTCATTAAAAATCAGTAAGGTGAAACTTCTTAATCATATAGAAAAGCTGGTAAGCAGCAGTAGAAACATGTAGTAACAATCATTCCTACCAAAGTAGAACTATTCTTATACGCGTCTTCCTCTCATGGGCTACCTTCTAATTTCACCTGCAATCTGCTACTAACTCAAATGCAAGTATGATTTGATTAAAGAAAAGGAATATATGCAAGGAATTTAGTCATCAACAAAATTATCATCTGAATACGAATGCATGCACATTTCAATCAGTTGAAGTAACATTCTATTGATTTTTTTGTCCGCTGCAGAACATCCCCAGTTTCATAAATTCTAAGCCTTCAACCAGATATTGCAGGGAGAGGGGGAGCAAGAAGTAGGGAAACGATTCAGAGGAAATTATCTGACTTTAATTCCAATTTTAAGTTTAACAGAAATTATACAGATGCTATACAAGTGACTTGGTGCAGATTCTTAAGGTAATTCTGCTTAAAGAAGTTTGCAGAAATACACAGTAGCAGTTCACAGATCCCTTCAATAAATGACCTTACTTAACATCTAAGGAATCAGATTCATTGAGTTGGGAAATCCTTGAATTCCCAGTCCTGGAGAGACAAGCACCATCTTCCCATCATCTCCCCACACTGCCTTGGTAATGTGTTTCAGTTGTCATATCACAGCTGCAGGGAAGAACGTCTTGGATTTTTTTTTTTTTTTGAGCTCCTATTAGTTTACGCATAACCACTTTTTGCTTGGACCAAATTTCTTGAATAATCATTGACTTTATAAAAAGACCCAAGAAAAGAGGTGAGCCTGAAGAGTCACTTGAGCAGAAAGTTTTGTCTCAATTTAGTTTTTCCTACACATATTCATCATGAAGTGGTACCAAATACCCTGATACAAGCTATAAGAGATACCCACTTCAAGAAAACACAACCATTTTGCTGGATAATTACTGCAGAAAGACACCAACAAATCAGTATGTACCCAACACACTTTTCCCTTCTACTGACGTTTCCTTGTCCAGTATTCTTCCACTAGAAACACAAAACCCACAGTTACGGATTTCAGAGGAAATGAATAAACAACCAGTACAGTAAGACAAACCTAATTGCTTTGTGAAGAACACTGACTCTAAAGTAAGCTGTCTAAGAGGTTTACCCTGAACCCTCTCCCTGAGCACAGCTACTGCAACACTTCAATCAGTTCCAGATTCAGGCACTTGTACTGTACTGTGCCCAAAGCAAGTACTTCTTTGATATAATGCTAAATCTTACCAAGGAGGTAAGTGTTCTTCAAATCTGCTGTAGCTACCCTCCTTAGTAGCTACAGTAAATGTTCCACTCCTCACCTGAAGTCTGGCTCAAGTCATCTGTTCACATTTGTCTTCTTCCAAAAAATGACTCCTTTCTTTCATTTTAAAAATATCTGAACTATACTCATATACACATTGGCATTGCTTCAGAAAGCAACATGAGAACAGTTTTAATACATGCTTATTCTTGTGGACTCCTTTCATCTGTAACACCTACATCTGAGAAAGCAACCTGAAACACTTGCCTTGGAAAGGCACAAATACTTAGGAAGGCATACTTTCAACAAAAACCCTCTTGCTTAGAAATAAACGTCTAGATCAGTAGCAGCAATGTATTTATTCAGAAAGGATGTAGTTCAGCTGCCAACACAAAAGCTTACTGGTTTTCAGCACAAACAAGGGGAGAAGAAGCTGGGTGCTCTTTACTGCCTGCAGCACTTGTGCATCTGGCAGTGTCTCTCAGTACAGCAGGCATCTCCTCAGGGAAACAATAAGCCCAAAAGCCACGATAGAATGGAAACAGGCAGCAGTGACATCTAGGGCATAACAAGTTGCCTGTTTGGAACCAGGTGTACTTCAAGCCTTCTGAACCCCAGCAGTAAACCTTCCTTGGGAAGATTTTAAAAGGTGGCATTCCTAAGTAGTTAGGAAAAAAAAAAAACAACCAAAAAAAACCTGACTAATTTACCTTGAGATATTTAGAATCCTAAGTATGTTGCAGGCTGCAATAAATAAATAAATGAATGAAACCTGCCCATGGTCCAAGACTGTCCCAAAATGTTTTCCTGCATATCAACAAACAAGGAAATTGGACTGATAAACGATATCTACCCTGCAAACCACAACAGCTTTACAAACACTCTGCTTTGGCTTGAAGAGCCTCTGAGGTTTTGGTAGCTTAGCTCTTTCTCAGATGATAGAGGATACTGTTTCCTCAGGGTTCTATTACTGCAATTACTTAAAAACAAAACAAAACAAAACAAAAAAAACCACTAGTAATAAAAAATAATCCTGTTATGTCAACAAGTGTTGGCTTAACCACAGGAGGCTGGTCAGTCTCACCAAACAATGGTTCTTCTCCCCCATTTAGAACTCTCCCTAACTTGTTTGGTACAATACAGCACCACAGATCTATCTGTAAATCTGGTAAGAACCCCTCAGACTCTCAGAACTCAGAGGAGACTGAATAAAATGCATGGAACAAAGTATCTATCAGAGAAATAAGTTTCTTATCAGAGCTCCAAAACAGAAAAAGACTCACCCTCACCATTCCAGTAGCACAGCTATGTAAACATATTTATTGCTACTGTTTTCCAATAGAGATTACTGATGAAGGATCTACACTGATTAGCACTCTCTTTCAAGAGATAAATCTAGGAACACTTTAGTCTTGATAGCAGATGGGTATTTCTAAACAACCATAAGCAATTTTGAGATATGGTTCTGCATGATCTAATGAATTCTTTATAAAGCACAGGAAAGTTAAGTATAGAATAGGTTCTAAATAGAATCAGAACCAAAAACGTCACCACATTTATGTACAATGCTTGCATGTAAGACATAAAGGATTTAATATTTCCCACTAAGTTTTGGAAAATACTCTTGAAAATTGTATTAACATATAACAAAATGTAGTGTTTCGGCCTGGGAGAGAAAGAATAGTTTAAGGGGAAATTATCTCTAGAACCAAGCCTGTACTTTAATCAAACAAGAAAGAAATATGAAGCCAATTGCAAAGAAAAAGGAGAGCCCTGCTGCAAGAAATACAGCAAACATATCAGTGCTCTCAGTTCTGGAATTTGCTTTGTTCTAACCAATGAGAAACTGCAAGTGAGAAAAGGAAGCTAAGAATTTTAAGGGTAAAGAATGACAGTGGTGTAGATGAGCCAAATGGAACAATGTACGTAAGCAACAACACCACAGTGCTTTCAACAGTCCTAACATCCCAGAAAGCAAAAGGTTATCCATAGGATATTGACTAAGCAAGAATCAATAAAGGCACACTTAAGTATCCAAAAGGGAGCTATTAGAAGGGGACAGCCCCTTCTAGCAGGGTCTTTTTGATAGGATAAGGGAAAGTGGTTTCAAACTAAAAGAAGAGAGATCTAGACTAGATATAAGGAAAAAGCTTTTTTTTTTTTTCCTTTTTCTTTTTTTTTAAATAAGGGCAATGAAGCACTGAAGCAGGTTGTCAGAGAGGCAGTGGATGCCCCACCCCAGGAGACACTCCAGGTCAGGCTCAGCAAGGCTCTGAGTTTGGCCAATGCATGATAGGTCTTGAAAAGCTACCACAGCAGTTCATTGTGGCTCTGATCCTCTGAGGTACAATTGACAACACATTATTTGCAATGTGCCAAAAGATGTTTCCTGAGTTCTGCTGAGAATGTATACTGCAATGCATAGAAGAACGTCTCCATAGCTACGTGTTACTGAAGAAAGATGACTCTGAACACTCGGCCACACTATAATAACAGATGGAAGCTCTAAGCCTCTATCCTTGATTGACACAGCTCAGGGGTTTTCATGTCTTGGGGCTCTCTGTTATCACATTGGAATTTGACACTGTCTCCCACAGCATTCTCCTGGAGAAGTTGGCAGCTCGTGGCTTAGACTGGTATACGGTTTGCTGGGTTAAAAACTGGGTGGATGGCCAAGCCCAGTGGTGGTGAATAGAGTTAAATCCAGATAGCAAACAGCAGTGTGTCCCAGGAGTGAGTGTTGGGACCAGCCCTGTTAAATATCTTTATTGGCTATTTTGACAAGAGAACAGAGTGCACCCGCAGCAAGTTCACAGATGACACCAAGCTGGGAGGAAGTGCTTATCTGCCTTACAGTAGGAAGGGCCTACAAAGGTATCTGGATAGACTGGATCAAAGGACTGAGACAAACAGGATGAGCTTCAACAAGACCAACTGCCAAATCCTGCACTTTTGATCACAATAACCTCATCCAAGTGGCTGAAAAGCTGTGGCAGAAAAGTACCAGGAGGTGCTGGCTAACAGCCAGCTGAATGAGCCAGCAGTGTGCTCAGGTGGGCATTAGGTTTTCATGGGCCCACTTCTCCAGCCTGTCCAGGTCCTTTTGGATGGCTTCCCTTCCCTCCAATGTATCGACTGCACCACTCAGCTTGGTGTCACCAGCAAACTTGCTTGGTGCACTCAATGCCATCGTCTGTGTCACTGATGAAGATGTTGAAGAGTACCGGTCCCAAGACCGACCCCTGAGGGACACCGCTTGTGACCAGCCTCCACCCTGACACAGAACCATTGATCACAACTCTTAGGCTGCGTCCAGCCAGCCAATTCCTAATCCATCAAACAGTCCATCTTTCTAATCCACACCTCTCTATGATCTTAGAGATCTTTTCCAACCTTAACGATTCTGTGATTTTAATTATTTGTTATTTTAGTTCAGTGTTACGTGTGGGAAGATTTGTCTATTGCCAGCGTCTCCAGAATCCAAACATGAGTACACACAACTGTGGAGAACTGCTTGCCACGTTTTTTTTGTCCTTTTTTTTTTTTTTAGGAAAGTGACAGGACTTTAATACTTCAATGAATAAGTTTCATTCATATCACTGATATATGTTGTTGAAAGCTACCAAGGGGGATAAAAGCATTACTCTTCCTGTAATCATCAACTGAAAATGACTCTGCATTCTGGGTGTATTTGAATTTGCCAGACCTCAGACTGTGCGTGCTTGAGGTCCATGTGGTAGTGGAATAGTGGAGGGTCACAGCTGTGCGTGCTGCACCAATGTAGTTTAAAATTGCACAAGGGAAATCTTATTACAGATATGGGGAAAAAAAAAAAAAAAAGGAGGCAACGTGCAGTAGTAGTATTAACAGAAATACCTAGAACAACTAAGAGAATCTTTGCTTCTCTGCTGTAGGGAAAGACCACGCTAGACTGACACTGCCTCTGTTAACAAGGTTATAAAATTTAAAGAGAAAAATGGAGCCTTACGAACTACATTTTTCTTGGGGTAGCCTCGATGCTTATGAGGACAAGCAAAAATTCCTAAGTGGAGATTAATAAACCAGAGGCGACTATAGAAGAAAACCTGTGTGCATTATCAATCATGACAGAGAACCAGCCACCAGTGTGATTAAAGTTGTGTGCAATGACAGTGTGATCCAGATCCTACTGAGCCAATCATTTTTTAATCTGAGACAGGAAAATGTACTGCATTAAAATACAGCTCCAGAACGACCTCACTGGAAACACTGTGCAAAGATATGTCTGCAATATAGAGAAGTTTCTACAATAACCAGCAAGACACAGAAGAACACAGATCCTGAGCTGTTTAGCACGAGCAAAGAAATGTCAGAACTTTAAGTATGAAATAGTAGGAAGTATTACAGCTCAAGAATAAGGCTGTATAAGACCAGGTCACAAAAATACTAATGATGAATAAGAACTGCCAAGCTAAGTGCAATGGCAAACACTCTAGAAGATTTTCAACAATCTTCGTACAAACAGAATAAGGCAGTTAGAGAAGCCTCTTTCATTGAACTCTAAATTTCTATAAAAGCTACAGGGCTGTTTCCAACAAAAAGGACTAGAACCAACTCCAAACGTTGCTTCCAATCTTGTGTTACTCCACAGATCCTTACAGCTAATTACTGACATGCTAAAAAACTAAGCCAAAAGATTAGGGATATACAATCCCTCCAGGTCCTATATTAGTTAAAAACAACTAGGAAAAAAAGTTTCTTAGTTATCACAAAGCTCACCAAGGGTACAGTAAATGTATTACATAAAACAGAATCTGGATTCATTACATACATATAGGTAAATTCAGACCATCAAGAATCTGAAGCAAGTCTCTGAAGCTAAAGCAGAAAGGAGACGTGACACAAACAATATTAGTTAAGACTGACTTTCATACTTATTGATGGTTCACAAGACAGGCATTCTTTACAAAAAAATAACCTGAGTTACACTGAATGCTAGTGAAATAACCAAGATCCCAAGCTTTGCTTAAATGCGACCCCACTCTCCCTCTCCCCCTGACTCCAACAGTACATAAGTCACAGTCATATTTATAAGCAGTAAATAAAAATGCATATGTCCAGCAGTTAAAACATTAGTGAGACTTCTCTCTACTTCCTCACAGGAATCCTATGGACTTCAAGTTTTCTAGTTAAAGAAAAGGAAGCCCAATTTGTCCTATAGTAGTGATAAGCACCAGTTTAGACAATCAATAATGGAGAACAGTAATTTCTACTTTCATTCAAAAAAATAACTACATTTAAAGTGTAGATCTTCTTTATGATTTTATTATATGCCTAAGTCATTTTACAGCAAAGTACATGGTTTCTACTGTACTTCTATGGCTTCAAACAATAGCGCTGGATTCTTGCAGCCAACGCAGAAAACTGTAAACACCAAACAAAGAGTTGATGCATTCATCATTTTTGAGAAAATTTCAATTCTGATATACCTACAAACATAAAACCTCAAACCCATACATTCTTTAGTCTTCTGAATTCATTTTCTATTTAGATTTCAGAAGTGAAACAAGTTTGTTCGCTTTTCAGGTTAAGATATACAATGCTACTAAAGCAAACAGCCTGTAACCGATACACACTGCATTTTCCTACTTCATGATGAAGCTGAAGCAACTCTCAAAGATGCATATTTCCAGGAACTATCCAGCAGCAACAACAAAAAAGCCATGTTTTCAGGAAGGAAAACAACTTGTAACAGGTACTAAGCTGCTAAGTGGCTAATACTTGACAACTCGCCTATGTAAACAGTGAAGTACAAATACATCAGAAAACAGAAAAAGCACTCTGTCTGCTGTTTGACATCACAGAAGGAAAACAAACTCCAGGAGGAAGTACAGAGCACACATCAGGTAGAGATACAAATGAATATCCAGGATCTTTCTATCACAGATTATTAAAAAAAGCCTTCCTCCAGTTAAATGTATTGTTTCTCATTTAAGTGCTAAGCTGACACCATTAAGTTCCTTGTCTTATGTACGTGTGCAACCTACCTACAGTTGCACATGTGCCAATATAGGGATAGCACTACAGATTTACAGAGATTCTCCGTGGGTCGACAGCACTACTGAAAACTCAGCGCTACAGATTATGGCAAAAACACTTTCAATATCTGAACAAATAACGTTCTGATCAGCATCAGAAGTGCTCCTGTCCGGCTGAGTGTAGGAGGAGACTGTGTCCTCAAGAAACGTTTCTGTGGAGAATGCTTGCTTTTGGCTACGTGCTATGTATGCTGTAAGCACCCCCACAGCGTTTCTCAATTGGTTGCCTGCTGCCTACTCAAATGTAAGTTGGGCAGCAAGAATAAAACAAATGGCATCAGGAGCAACAAACACAGAGCTCTGAGAGGCTCGCGACTCGCCCTACTTGATCTCTCTCCTACTAACAGTAGTGCTGTGCAACTTGGGAAGTCAGGAATTTCTTCTGAAACCATCTCATGTGTAAGATACATTAACTCATTATTTTGGCTAATGCAGAGGAAAAAAAAGTACAGCAGAAAAGACAATGGAAAGAACAGGATGTTTGGACACGGCTTCATTAAAATGTTCAGTTCATCTCTGTTAGCACAGAATTATTCTCCAGTGTTCAACACAATTATAGTCCTTGAAGGATCTGTTGTTCTGCAAGTATCATACCACCTACAAGGGCTATTTTGGGATGCTTATTTTACAGAACTGTCACAAAATCACAGACCAGTTAAGGCAAGAAAGGACCTCCAGACATCATTTAGTGCTCAAATTAGGGTCAGCTAGAGTAGCTTGCCTAAGGCCATGGTTCATACCAGGTATAAGAATCACAGAATGGCCAGGGTTGGAAGGGACCTCAAGGATCATGAATCTCCAACCCCCCTGCCACAGGCAGGGCCACCAACCTCCCCATTTAATGCTAGACCAGGCTGCCCAGGGCCCCATCCAGCCTGGCCTTGAACACCTCCAGGGACAGGGCAACCACAACCTCTCTGGGCAGCCTGTTCCAGCACCTCACCACTCTCATAGTCACCTCAATCCCAATACCTCAATCATCATTGCTCCTCTAATCATAGCTACTTAATCAACTCTCAACCAGGACACTCAATGGGACCACTTGCAGAAGAAAAAGTAAAAGCCAAGATAAATGGATTTCACTAAGACCTACAGAGACAGGGTATAAAAGTATTTTTAGAGACCGCTACATACAGAAAACATCAGCCAGATTGTCATTTTTACCAGCTAGCGGGTAAGAAACTGATAAGGACTTCTGGCTAGGAGGTGTTTCCCATTCCCTTAAACTATTTTCTACAATGCTTACTTCCTCTTTTATCATACACTATGGATATTTGTATTTTAGGTTTTCTGTACTTCTGAAGGAGTTGCTCAACTGCCCAAGCTGATCAACCTTTTTTTTAGCCTAGCATGCAGAGCTATGGCTAAGAATCAGCGCAAGTTCCAAAAAGACAAAAGACACCCTGCTTATTCTGCACAGTACAAAAAAAAGCAGTTGCAGTTACAACACCTAGTGATAGACACGTGCAAGGCACCACACCGTTTACACATTAGACACCCCTCCAAGAAAGCTGAAGAGTATTCAGCTGGCCAGTCACTCAGCATCTAAAATGCTTTCACTACAGATGAAACTGTACTGAGTCCAAGGCCCCAATACAGTCAATGGAAATCAATACACAGCACATCTGATAAGAAATAAATCAGTTTTGATCCAAGTTTCATAATACAAGAGCCACATATACATTGTATCCAGACAAAAGCAAAGCCACAAATCATCAGTTCAAAAACAATCTTCCAGTCAAGTTCACTCACATCTAACTACCACCAGATACAGATACATACAATTTCCCCATTTTTGAAATGGATATATGAGGAAGAGAATAAGCATACTACAAATACAATTACACACCATGTTGCCTAGGTGTTCCCACTATAAGGATGTCATATTATAACAGGGGCACTCTTGTCCAACTCAGTACAAGAAAAAGGTCATCATTTTCTTGCTACCAGTGAGTTCAGCTTTGCTAAGACCGACATACTTCCATTCCACCACAAACAGTATGAATGCAAATCAAAGCAAAACACCAGCATGGGGGGGAAAACAAATTCAGCTTTCCAAGTGATAAAAAAATAATTGGTACAAAACATACAGAATCTGAGATGTATTCAAAGTACAGTTTTACATATATAAGAATGGGGAGTTTCCAATTTCACATTATTTTGCTTTCTGTTCACAGTCTATAAACATCCCTCATCCTACAGGTGAAGCTATGGTAACAGGTTCTTACGAGGACAGCTAAACAATAGCACATGACAGAAGCGGGGACTGAGGGAGCAGCTGCAGAAAATGCAGGCTAGAGCAGACCATCCATCTCTTGAAAGATGTCACTGTAGATAAACACAGAGGTCTGGGTCAAAGAATATGCCCTTCTGCAGATCAGACACAATATCTTCTTTCCACCTGGCAGTGTTTACCTACAAATGAATACTTCTACATACTACGACTCTCTCTTTTTTAATTCCAGAAAGTCCTAGTTTCTCAAAGGCACTGTTATTCTCCAAAACTCCTTGAGGAATTTACCAAGTAATTTTTCAGCTTAACATTTCAGGGTGGAATTCACTTGCACTTTCAAGCCAGAAAAATCACTAAGGCTAACCCATCTGAATGATGGACACATTCCACATTCCACAAGACTCTGAAGGCCTTTCAAGAAGTGGAAACACTAAAAACGGTTTACTTGAATATTTTCCACTGTTTAATCAACTTTCCTTATAGAATTTTCACATTCTCCTATTCTGACAGCTTAAAGGAAAAAAGTACATTTCCGTCTGAATGTCCAAACACAGGAACTGTTTTACAATTTACTTCATAGATATTCCATATACCAGATAACATTACTCTCGATAAAGCTACCATCCCATATTTAGGTGGAAAAGGAAGAAGCTTCCCATTTGGAAATAAATCAGAAGGATATACTTGTATTCAAGGTCACATTGATTCTGTGTTTGAGCTACCTGCATGCAAGTACAGCTGTTAACCTTTATATCATGGGGAGATGCACCAGAAGCTGAGATGCTGTCATTTTTAATCTATGTAACACTAACTTCACTATCTTAAGGTTTGTGTCGAGATCTCATACATCATTTTCTCCAAAACTTATATTAGCAATCCATGTCCCATTAGACATTAAAATCGGATACTAATTGCCTAACTTTTACTTCTCTAATTCTTAACACAGTTATTTGAATTGTAATAAAGAACTTCCAGCTTTGTGCTATAATGTAACAGTCCATAAAATCACATTTCCATTTATCTTTTCACCTAGCACTATGCTTTGTAGTGGAAGGAAAACCACTTTGTTGCCTTACAGTAATACATTGTTCTCCCTTCTTTGAGGCAACTTTTGAACAAGCGCAACTTATTTAAGTATACAGCTTAAGATGTCAGTAGAGGAGAAAGGAAACGGTGACAGCATAACCCACAGCTGTGCATTCACCTAAATTAAGCAGGAAGTCACAACAGGCATTGCTGTACCACTCAGGCTGACCTGTGAGCCCCCAGGCCAACGTGACTCGTGGCAATCATAGATACAAAACTAAGACACACGCAATAGAAAGCAGACATTTGTTTTCTCTTCTTAGCTAAGATGAAACTGACTCAGCTTCGGTAAGCATGATCCCTGTGTCACCCTGCAGCTTTAAATCAGTACGACTGGTGTTACATCTGTCAGCAAGTTCTGCATGACTGTGTAGTTCAATAAGAATCTGACTAATAGATCGTGCCATCCTGTCTCAACAGAGGCTTTAGAGATCTCTCAGTAGGCTGCTTTAATTGCCACTGCAAGCTCCTAGACATCTAATAAACTTGACTTGACATGACACTGATAACAAGAAGTTACACAGCCAACACAATGAGAACAGTAGGATTTTGTTCCAGCTGTTCATGAGAGCCCTGCCTGCCCCACAGAAAACCTTGTTAACTGTGTGCTCTCACTACTGTCCTGGGAAAATAAAGCATCTTCACCATCGCATCAATCTGTGCACACGATCCATGTTCCTAGGTGTGTCATAACACACTTCTCATACTGCATGATCAAACAGATCTCACACCTATCCTTACTAAAGAAGAAAAAGTTTGCTAATTAAAATTAATCATTCTTGCTACTTTAAGTTGGTCCAAGTGTAATTATTTATTTGTTGAGATGAGAGCTGAAGGGGTGGTGAAGAAGGAAAAAAAAGGTAACCAACCTCAGCAAAGCTCCCCAAGCTGTGCACTTCAAACATCACTGGTCACCAAAACCCTACAAACACGGTGTGCAAACTGCCCAAACTTCAGAAAATTTAAACCTTACTTTAACCCAGAAACTTCTTCCTGCTTCAGGGAACACAAAGTATATGGCCTGAGGAGAGCAAACTCAAGCATATACACGCAAGCTAAAGTTCAGGTAGCAGCCTTTTTCCTTTGAGCAACTGCAGTAAGGTTATTACTACATCTTGAAGGGCCTCTTTCCATTCTAACTTCAAAATACTGCTGATATTGGGTAATCCTCTGCTACATGCTGCAGGTAGCATGGAAAACAAACTGTAACTCAGCTGCTCAAAGCACTGCTCTAAGAACAGTTAAACAAGTGAAAAAAGCAATTTAGAGCACAGGTTACTGAAGAAAAAAAGAACAATTTTAAAGAGAACTTGCTCTCTCCACTTGAAAGAAACTGAAATGAATTTCAGAATACACATTTTTTTTACAAATAAAACCTTGAAGCTGCCAGAAGTATTATCACTGAGCATGTAGAATACATAGAATATAAACAACTGCATGCCCATCTAGCCTTCTTCAGGGAGAAAATACATCACACTCAGCTGTGACTTGAGCATTTGATTGCTGCACAATATCCAGCAATTGCTACAGATGTTCCCACGTGCATCTAACAAAAATCAATATCGTGTCAAATAGCCCATCATTATGAAGTATGGAAGCTACAATGACAGATTTTCCTTTCTTTCAAGTACTTATAAGGGCACTATAATATAAATCATTAGGCAAGCCCTACAAGTTTCTAGACACTTCTTAGCTATTTTCCTTTAAACCCTTTTGAACTAGAGACAAACAAAAACATAAAAGGGCTGTGAGCAACCTGGTCTAGAAGGAGGCATCCCCCTTTCAACCCAAACCATTCTATGATTCTATAAGAAACCAAATACTGCCTACTGGGAACAGCCTGGTAGACCTTTGAGGATTTCCACACAAAACAAACAAACAAAAAAAAGAACACCCAACAACCCTAATCTCAATAAACCAAACAACACCTCTTCCACTGCCAAGAGCCTTAAAGGCTGCATTACACTGGAATCATCATATTCAGTTGTCTGCATTTGTTACCCTCGCAGACTTCCTAAATACAAAGCTGGTGGATCTACCACATCTGCTTGTCTGTTCCTACCATGTCAGCCTCCCTCTCTGGCTACATCATTCACTCAGGCTGAACTCAACAACAGCAGTCTATGATTTATTTCCTCCAACCCCTAATAAGTTCTAATGGCAGATTCAACCGTGCTTATTCTAGCACAACCCCTACATTTGATCACAAAAACATTGGTATCACTGATTTATTTAGCTGCTACCCAAATAAATAAACCGACTTCCTCAAATAAAGTTTAGATCATCATCAGCCAAAATAAATCCTTGGTCACTGACTGCAAGATGCACTGTTGAAGCCACCAATAAATAAACAAAAACACCACAAAAACCAAATTCCACAAGCCTACCAAGACACAAAACCACACAGTCAACATAACTTCTGCAGAGCACAGACAGCCCTTGCCAGGCATCAAACTCCATTTCTAGATCACATTTAGTCATAAAAACCTATTAAAAGACATTTACCCTAAAGAAAAGTGGCTTTTTTTTTTCTTAAAAAAAAAAAAAACCAACAAAACCTCACAGGGTTTTCAAAAAAATAACAGTTTAAAAAAATAACCTCATTAAGATCTGTAAGGAGAGTTGCTCTTAATTAGCAAATAGAAAAAACTGGTGCATTTTTCTGCAAGGATCAAGTACATGTACATATACATGGTATAGCCATTAAAATCAAATGAAAAAAAAAACAACAACTTAAGAACTACAGTCTCCTTCCAACCCTCATCCAAGTAGGAGCTTCCTGCCCAAAACATAAGTTTCATCACAAAAACACTGAAATAGCACTCCACAATGTAATACTGTATGCTCAAAATGTTTCTGTTAGTGGAGGTGTTGACTATCAGTAACCACATTTCCTATATAACCCCCCAAACAGGAAGCCTGTAGTATCACTGGGTCATCCTTCACATGGCATAACAACTTGGGTAGCACTTACTAGCACTGAAGGTCAGTGATGTGCAAGGTGCCAGCACCAGCATCTCAGTGCTTAACTCCTTACCAGGCCACCACCCTGTCAGCACGTACGGCAGCTTTACCTTGGAACCACACAAGCTTTAAAGAACGATTAATATGGCTTTGAAGAAGCAACTAATATTTAACAGCAATGAAATATGTTGCCCATTGTGGATAATCATTCTGCCAATAATACATTGAGTGAGAACTGCCTGGCAAACCTAACTCTGCTATGTATCATATGATACATATGCGATCGAAAACAAGAAAAACTACACATGCAAACTCCACAATAATCAGAACTGTACTTTCCCAGCCCATTCCTGAGATCTCTGCCTATCTGCACTGCTGGTTTACTACAAGTTACTTTGATCCTTCCCAGTGACAACTGATCCCAACCAGCTGTTGACCACCCCTTTTGTTCTATCTTATGGCCAAGTTCAAAGCAAAATTTAAGAACTTCCATGTTCATTTCTAATTCAGACAAAAACAAACAACAACCTTCAGTATCTTCTACTTATTGCCATCAGTGCCTGCTTAGATGAAGCTGCAGACTCTTCCAACTTTGTTATTTCAACCCAGGTGCCCCCACCGCATGCTGTCAGCCTTCTATTTCTTGCTAGATTTTCTGTTCAATTCCAAACCACCACTGCTTAGAGAAGCACGAGTGGCTTCTATTGTTAAAGTGTATAAACTATAACTCAAGCAAGATCACCATAGCTTTCTCTCCCACCTAACAGAAACAAGTGTTTTTATATTTGATCTCTGGTTTAAAGGAGTTGGAGTCGTTCGGAATGTCACAGAGTTGTCTGGAAGGGACCCTTAAAGGCCGTTCAGTGCAACTCCTGAGGCGAACAGGGACACCACAGCCAGGTCAGGTGCTACAGCCCCATCCAGCCTGACTGTGGGCATCACCACCTCCTGGACAAAATCTGCTCTCCGTCCTCTCAGCCCCAGAGTCCCACGTCTACTTGTGAAAACTCTCATTTCCCCCCCCCCCCCCCCCCCCCCTTCTTCTGAAAACCCCCCCCCCCCCCCCCCCCCCCCGGCTAACCTTCTCCCACAAAACACCCGTCCGTCCTTCTGCCTTTCCCTATCAGAAGGCGCGCTGCAGACACAGCGATGGCTCCGCGGGCTACGGGACGGAGCTGCATCTCGGACCGAGGGCTCCGCTCTGCTTCCATACCTCCTTCAGAGCCGCCACCGGCCACCTCAACACCGACCTCGCATTCTATCGAGCGGCTGGGACGCGGGTCTGGGACTGCGTGAAAACTTACGAGCCGCTCACTCACGGCCGCTACGGACGGCACGAATTCAGACGGCCCAGCGCTCAGCCGCCCCGCAGAACGACACGGCAATTGCCCCACGCCCATCTGTGCAGCCGCGTCCTTCCAGCGCGAGGTGCGGTCTCACGGACCTCAAACGCCGAACGAACCGAACCAAGTCACGCCTCCATAGCAGCAACGGCGGCGCGCCCAGCTCAGCGAGCGCAGCGCGGGACTCGCGGCGGGCACGGACACCGACCTGCCGCTGCCGCTGCCTGCCACCCCGCTCAGCCCCAGCGCCCCGGACGGGACGACTCAGGGCAGGAGGACGAACCCCGCCGCGAGCAGGGCGGCGGCGAGAGACCGCCGGAGCGCCGCTCAGCGCGTGGAGTGACCGCGCCCGACGCCGCCCCGCGCGCTCCGCTCGCCTCACCCGCCGCAGCCTCACCTTCCTGCCTGCTGAGCGCCATGGCCCGGCGCGGCCCGACCTAACCGCGCAGCCAGCCGGCCCGCGCCCGTCCTCCTTCCTGTTCTCCGCCGCGCCTGTCCGTCAAGAGCTCGGCGTCTCTCCATTGGCTGATGCGGCGGAGGGGGGCGTGCCCTCCTCGCGCGGCCCCTCCCTCCCCCCTTCCCTACGCCGTCTGCCGGCTCCGGTAGGGGGCGCGCGGCTGCGCAGAGCCGCCGGGGGTGCGCGCGGCGGCGGGATGCTGGGCGTAGGGCGCTGCTGCCGCTGCCGGCCGCGCTCTCCCCGACCCTGAGCAGCCGGCGGCGCCGCCGCGCCCAGCCCGCACCTGCCCGGTGAATAATGCACTAGAATGTCAGCGCTGAGAAAGGTAGGCGGGCGGCGGGGGCTGCCGTCGGGGCGCCGCTGACTGAGGGAAGGGGGGCGACGGCACCGCGGGGTCCGGGCGCTGCGCTCGGGGCCGGGGGGCGTCGGGCGGGCGACGGGGCGCGGGGTCGGGCGCTCGGCAGCCGTCGGCAGGACGGGGCTGCGGGCTGCGGGCAGCGCGCGACCCGTCGGGAGACGCCGGCGGGCTCCGTCCCGCCCGCAGCCCGGTTCGGGCGGCCGTGCCCCACTTCTGGCAGACGTATCGAAGTGCCGCGGCCTCAAGTTGCCGAACTTCCAGCGGCTCGGCGTCCTCGGCGACGAGCCCGAGGTGCCCCGGGCAGCGCAGCTGCGGCGTGTTGCTCGGCCGCGAGCTGAGCGCCGCGCGCTGCGGCTCGGGGGGCGGCGCGGGGCTGCTGAGAGAAGTGGCCGTCGTGCCGCGCGGGTGCCGGCGGTGTTCTGTAACGCGAGCGGAGCCGGGGTGCTGTGCCTGCTGCACCTGCGCTCGGCTTCGCTTCTGTCTCTGCGTGGTGTCGGAAGAGATAGGTAAAGGAGGAAGAGTGAAACTTTTGTGCCGCCGTGCTTTCAGCTCTGCGGCGATCCCATTTTCAAAAGCCGTTTCGAAGTGAGCCTCGCAAAGAATTTTCTTGCAGTGTTACGAGCTTTAATGTCGCCGCGTGCGGCTTTTCTTACAAGGCTGGCCGGGTGTTAGCGTTTGTATTTAACGCGCTGCCGCCGAGCTCCCCTCCCCGTCCCCCCTCGACTCATTTCGTGCCTTTTCCAGACGTCCACTATGCGGTTGAAATGAATTCCGAGCGAGTTCAATAGTTTTATGAATTACGATGTTATTAAGCATTGGAGAGTTAATTCTGAGTGCTGCAGTCAGACCCTGTGTGATCCAACGTACTATCCTGAAGTTAAATAATGCACTTATTGTGCTGCCGTTCAGTTAAGCACGAAGTAAAAACTGGGACTGTCGAATAAATTCATTGGTTCTGTTATGGATTATTTTTAGCTTTTCATTTTAGTGCTATTAATGGTATTAATATCTGGTTTTACACTTAGCTACATGCCCTGAAAGCAGTGCTGGGCATAGATTGCTCTTCGTTAACTTTTTAGAATTTGAAGTCCTTGTGCAATTTTTAAATATCTCTGGTACAAACCGAAGATAGGCTTAAAGCGAAACCCTAAAGGCTGCAAATGAGCCCTCGGTAGGCAGCCTGCCCAGCGGAGGTGCTGGGAGAATGTGTGCAGTCTGTGCAACAGACCGAGTTGCACAGATGAGCCCAAGGCTCCCACATGGGTGCTGGTGTTCCCCAGTGCTGAGCGGGAGTTTGTGTCGGTGTGGGGGAAAGGCTCACCAGTATCAGCAGTGATGCTGTGGGCTATGCTGAGCTGTTACAAGCTGCCAAGGCAAAGATTACACGCGCGGAAGTCCATTGTGGCCAGCTAATAATTATTTCTAGTCAGTTCAAAAATATAAAGTAAGCTATCGCTGAACAAGTGCGCTGGCTTTAAGGAGCAATGCATTCCTAAATGGGGCGGGCAGTCACACCTGAGCCTGAGAGCAGCAGGAGACTTCCATCCCCTCTGAGTGCAGTCCATGGCCAAGGGTACAGCCCTGTTCTGACAGCGGGTGTCCTGATAGGGAATATTCCTGGACAGTGTAATGACTGCTTTCAGCCTGATCGGGAGCGTTGTCTGGCTAAATTGTTAACATAGGAATAGTCACTGGCATAGTATGGGCTTTGAGTAAGGTGCTGAAGCGATATTTTACACTTGCCTCTAATAGGCAGGAACTTTTTTCCCTGTTTGCAATTACACATAGTCAAAGCAATTTTCCTGCATAGCTGTGATAGTCCTATGAGTAGTTTTGTAATATGAAAAACACTGAAATAAAGACTTGTTTTTTCTGAAGTGCGCCATCAGGGGGCTCTTTCAAACTGCATCAGTCAAACAAAAACAGCTGTTTCAGTTCTACTGTGTGAACAAGACAATTGTTATTAGCTGCTCCAGCTTACCACCAAGCGAACCAGTTTGTCTAAGCAGGCTTTGGAAACGGGGCTGCCAGTAGTGCTGAAAGTTAGCATTAGCTCGTCGGTGACAATGGAATTGAAGGACTTGCGCTTCTTAGGAATATGTTGTATGGACCAGAACGTCCCACCTGATGCTGAACTGTTCTGTTTGCTGAATGGGTAATTTTGTTTGGATAACTAGGGAAAGAAATTAAATGTAGTTTAGTTTGCCTTATGAAAATTCATAGTCATCCACGAACCATATGGCTTTCCTACCCCTAGTAGGAAAATGTATCTATGCATGGCAGAAAGATTGTGTCAACAGCTATGATCAAATATAAGTAGAAGTGGGCAGGAATGATTCAGAATCTCTTTTAAAGTAGACCTGAGACTACAACTTCTCATATTTCAGCCCATATATATCTCCATTATAGAATTATACTTCCCGAAACAGATTATAGTTCATCACAGCTACTTTCTGCTGCAGAGGCCAAAATGATTCATTAGAGTAAAGTAAGTACTGTTCCTTTTCTTTCTTTAAAAGAAAAAAAAAAAAAAAAAAAAAGGAAATGTCAAGTGGTAGTTTATTCATTTGGTGCACGCTCAGTTGTGATGAGAGGAAGGGAATCACTGCAGTCAGATTTCTCAGTCAGTGCTTCTACATATTTGCTCTCACTTTGTTCTTTTTCCGTTTATCATTTTGATTTCTTCTGAGCGCAAAGCAAGGGCATTTATTTGCTATACATTTTCCTTGCTTGCTTTTCATATTTCTCTGTCCTTCCCAGTTTTGAAAATTGAACAGATAGCTTCCAGTATGGCACTGACCCTTAGCCCTCAGATTTGTTTATTTATTGGTTTTATAACAGTATATTCTTACAATCTTGAAAAGTTTCCTTTCTTTATAGTGCGTGTGTATGGTGTGTATGTATCTGGCACTAAATGTATGAGGCATAATATAGAGGAGGGCTTTTTTTCTCACGAGTACCTGTTGTCTTCAGTAGCTGTTCTTAGTGCTATGTGTAGATGAATTGATGGTAATATAACAGGACAAAGATACGGTGAAAGACATGCATAAATCCAAGAAGGCAATATCAGTAATTTAGAGACTCAAATTTAATATAATGCACAAATAGTACAAGGAATAGTATACAGCAGAGCTTTTTATCTTTACCTCCCCATCGTCCTTCATAGTTGCTCCTTTTCCACCCAAAGTCCTTCCTCTGCTCTTAATCTTGTATCCCCATCTTGAATATTCTCTTGAAAATTCAGTTTGCTTTGTCAAAGAAAAGCATCCTAGGTTTGTCAGATCTACTGAGCTCTGTCTTGCAACGACAAGTTTTATTCTAGCAAATATAAAGGTTAAGTCTTGATAATAAAATCACAAAGATAGAGAAGGAAAACGGAAGATGAAGAAGCAGAGGGTTACTGGTGTGGTTGTCACTGAAGGTGTCTGTGATCCATAGTTCATCCTGGAGGTGGAGAAGCTGGTCCAGCTGCCTTTCTGAGGGAATAACTGCGCTGTGTTGCCCTGGAGAGGAAATGGGTCAGTACTGAGAGCAGCAACTCAAAACATTATTATTATTATTATTTTTTTTTTGTGCTGCCTCCTAATTGTCCTTCTTCTGATCTTTTAATTTAGGCAACATTGTGTTTTTTAATAATCTCTAAGGTGTGGGTGAGAATACAAAGTAATTTTTTAAGCTTGCCTGGAATCTAATTGCCCTTAGTATTCATGGGGTTTTTTAATATGTTGGCTTCTTATGAGACTTATTTTTTGTAATGGAGGTCACCTGAATTAGTTTTCTCTGATTCTTTACTTCTCAACAGCATGACTTGCACCATAAAAATTTTTAATGCATTAATGATAATATAAAAAAGGCATGTAATAAAATAACAGTAAAGTCTCTGACAGTTCTGATACTCTTGCAGTTGGACAGGTGGGTGACTTTCCATGGAGACTATATGCAGCCTTATCAACAGCGCAGCTGATCGACGTAGCCTTTAAGGAAACTGCCCAAATCATTTCACATTGCGCTGCCATTTTGGGAGCTCATGCAGCTGTGGGGTACAGGAGTGCGTTACGGTGCTGCTGGGTGTTTTGCTGGCAGCAAAGAGTAGGAGGAACTTCCCCGCTTTCACACCTTCCTTCAAGTTTCACATGTAGCCCGTAAAAATAACACAGAGCAAATGGCTTCAATAGCCACAAGTGGGAGGTTATTTTTGAGCTTTTTTTTCTTCCTGAAAGGCAAACAGCAGGGAGGGAGTCTCATGATATTACTATTCCTTCTATTTTTCTAGAGTAATCTATAAAAGTGGGGGGAAGGACAAAAAAAAAACCCAGAGGATCTTTCACGCTCACATGCCAATCGATTTGTGGCTTCATGAGACATTGGAATATAAAGCTGCAGAGAATAAACGCTCTTACTCAATCGAATTTGTGTAAACCGAGCCCAGGTAAGATAAAGATGACACTTTGGCTTCATTCGTGTGGAGTGAGATTCTCTCAAAGAGAACCAGCACCATGCCCACCTTGCATCCTCTGCACCACTGCACATTTCACTCAAAATGAACACACAAATTCTTGAATTTCAGCAATGGGTAGCAGTCATCCTCCCTGATGAGAAGAAAGGAGGATGTAGCTTGCCTTTCCTCCTTTGATTTTCCTTCCTTGAGCTTGCAGCCTTTCAAATTCTGTCTGGTTGAAGCTACAGGAAGAACCTTCACCTTTTTTTACACTGGAAAAGGAGAAGCACAACTGAGTTTATTGAAAAGTTTATGCATCTGTTTGAATTCTTCAGAATTCCTTCAAACAGGCTTACTGTGGCATGATGTAGATGAGTAAGTGGACTTAAGAATGCTTATTTATCTTGTGAAATTGGGGTGTGAAGGTGTCACGTGGCAAAGAGACATTGTGTAAGGAAAATATGTGGATGTCCTCTGGCTAGGAGGGCTTTGGACTCCTGTTGGCAAGGATGACCCTGGTTTGCTTTTCCTCTGATACCAAGTTCAGCCTCTCTGATGTCCCCAGCCCTGTGTTGCTGTGGGATGTGATATAGCCTTTCTCTGTGCTTTGATGGTGACTTGTGGCTTTTTTATCCAGCACTGGCCTGGTTTTGTGTCTGTTTCAGGGTTATCTTTGCCACAGCAAAGGTGAAGAGAAAAACCGATATTAAGGGATTCATTGTGAAATAACTGATGCGATGCTTTCTCAGTGCCATAATGGAAACTTAAGTTGACTGTTCTCTTTGGACATTCAGATAGGTAAATGGGACTGATGCTTTTAGCCTTTAGATTTAGCTGGCCAGGAAATGAAAATATTTCACACAGATTAGGCATGGCTGCTTCATAGCACACATCTTAAAAAAACCACTGTGATACCCTGTGATTTGTGGATTGGAGCGTTTTATCACAAGTATCTGCAGAGAGCAGGCTAGAACATTATATGCAGATAATGCAGCAGTACCTCTGAAAATGCACCATTACTTTTCTGTCAGTCCTGAAATGCATTGCCTTCTGTAGCATATCCCATCTTCATGCACATCAGTCCTCATTCAATATGCAAGAGGTGAGCATAAAACGTGAGCTGTTTCAAGATAAGCTGTTTTGATAAAGTTGAAGAGGGATGCCATTAGTTATGATATCCTTCTCTTTTATAATAATGTGAATTATGAGTACTTTGATAAGTTTTCTTAAATGGTAATTTAGAATTTACTGCTCCAAAATCTTAACATATACAGTGCTTCCAGAAGAGAGAGCTTGTATTGACAATATTTTTCAGCCTCATTTCTCCTTTTGGAAAGTAATGTAACCTTATATAACACCGGCTTTCCTAGGAGAACTTGGACTATCTACGCTTCAAGATGTCAACTGCAAGAAGATTTAGGAAGTTATATATTGCTTCAAGAATTCAAAGGCACGTACGCTGACCTTTTAATAATAATGCAATGGATGACTAAAGCACTATCATAGATCTAAATAGTTAATAGTTCAATAGTTTGAAGGTCTGTTGCATTTCTTATTCAAATTAAGAAGCGCCATAGCGATTTTGGATGCTTCCCAAAGTTTTTCCTCTTTTTCCTGCCTAAAAAATATTTCTCTACATCTAAAATAAATTGTTACAGGTTACATAAATCTGTGGAAATGCTCTTATGCCCACCAGTAAAAGGTCCTCTGCAGTGATGTGTGCTCATTTTTGAGGTCATTTACAGAGCAGTTAGTTAATGCTGTATGATATTACCTGGTTTTGAGTTTTCTTTTTTGACATTCATTACATTCTTCTCTATTTCTTAACTATTGCATTTCCAAAGAGCATTTTCATTTTATAGTGCTTTGGGAGACTGTAAATTCCTTAGTAAATGTCTCATCTGATACATTAATATTGCTAACTTGAAATGTGCTTATGATTTAGAGCAGGCAGATCCTTTCAGGGTGGAAGTCACTCAAATATTTCTTGTCATGTACAAATTGTGAAATGCACTTTCTTTGCTAACTGGTGTCAGGGCTTCCATCAGTTCTCAATGAATTTCTATTTCTTTTTACTTTCTGAAGTTGTCATAAATTGCTGTCCTAAAAACTATGCAGAAAGGGAAAAATACAAAGCTGAGAGCTGCAGTGTGTGCCAGGCTGTAGAGTGCTGCTTTGATCAGTAAAATTGAAAAGTTTTCCCCATATAAATGTATCACATTCAGACTGTAGTTTTTTTTGGGAGCTTTTTTAGCCTCTGCTGGTAGATAACTGCCTGTTTATTTGCATACCCAAGTCATGTAAAACATTTGATTGCTTTTCTCTTTTTAGACAGATAACAAATGCCTTCTTTTAATGGAACCTTTGTGTGTGTGTATTAATTTATTTAAGTTACATTCTGTTATTAAAATAAACCATGCACTCACACGCACACACACAAAGCTACTTGGTAGTATAGTTCCTGGTTTGATAGAATTTCATTTAAAATGTTCTGACAAATTTCCATCTGTTACTTCCCAACTCATACATGGACACTGAAACATAGCACACTAAATGTGATGCCCGGGAACCAGAAGAATGTGTGAAGATTTATATTCTGATTATAGTGTCAAAATGAAGGATAAAAATTTACTTAACTGCTTGTGAGATCAGTGCTATAAGCAAAGCATATCATGTTAACATTTGTGCTTTCCTGCACTTCTCAATATTGCAATATATCAGCTGTAAAGGTCAGATGTTAGAGCAAGCCAGATTAATGTTGGTAAGACAGCCAAAAGGGAAGGTGTCATGGAGGGGCTTAGGATTGATATGATTACATTAGGATGTGATATGAATTACAACCAGAAGAAAAAGAGACACATGATCAAGAATGTATATGGAAGTGTTGGAGTGTTACAGGAAAACTAGCAGAGGGACCCTTGTAGAGCAGTGCAGAAGATTATCTTGCTTTTTTTTTTTTTTTTTTCTTCTGGCTAAATGTAGCAGGCTAAGAATAGGGGAAGAAGGGAGCTGCATAACACCTCTTTTTTTGAGCTATCATACACTTTTCACAAACTGCATCATGGAAGACTTAAATATTGTCATGTTGTACATGGTAAAGCTGCAGAGATTATAGAAACCTCCATCAACGTCATATGATGCATCTTGATATAGAAGGAGCTGAGCTGCTTGCAACGTAGCTGGCACCTTCTACTTTTTTTCATGGAAAACATGACCTGTAAAATAGAGTAATTGGTTAAAAACATAACAAAAAAACAAAACAAAACAAAAAAACAAAACAAAAAGAAAACAACACAGGAAGTAATTTAATGCAAGAATATACTACACCACTCTTAATTTTTCAGTTGCATAATTTCACATAATGTTGAATAAAATTTGCCTGTCTTTTTCAACACCTGTCGCGAAGCTGGCCCGAGTTGACCTGTAGAAATATCTTACCCATCTTTATCATGACTTACCATGCAAACTGCATTCTTCCTGAGCAATGGAACAAAATTTTCCGCTGTTTCTGAGTTTGGAGCACGAGGAACAAAGTATTCTTGGCAGCCAGGCTGTTCCCGTGTGAATTCTCTTCTGAAATACATCAGTGTGATCATTAGTCGTCTTCTTGTTTTTTAGCACAAAACATAAAAATGTCTTCTCCAGCTTTCCCTTCCCTTTATAAATATACCCAGCTCTTGTAATGGCTACCACCAGTGAGATCATGGCTGAAAGATTGGCAGGAAGTACCAAGAAAACCCCAGCAATGTACGTGCGTGCAAGGTGTTCTGGTTTTGCAAGAATACACTGAAATATTACCTAGTAAGAGCTTTTTGTTGCATTTCCTTAGAATTTGTATCTATGAAAATTTACGTTGTTGTAACATTGGCCGTAACTACTCATACTGCACGGTTTGATCTAGAGGATTTTATGGTATTCTTATAAATTGCATGATTTTTCATATATTGTTGTAACACAAATCTGTGTGAGCCTATATACCATAAACCTACTTGAAAAATAGACTGTTCATGTAAGCAACAGATTGTGACTATACTTAACTATTTACATACTTTCCACATGGAAGAACAGGGAAAGACTTAAGACAGCAGCTCTAACAGTAACTTATTTTTACATCTCTAGTATGCTTAGGCTTTAAAGAAATTTTAACTAATTCACTCCCCCTCCCCCCAAAAAAGAAAATGACTAAAGCATAACAATAATAAAAGAAAACAACTGGGAAGTCAAAAGATAGCATCAAATTGACAGTGCTAAGCAATAGCAAATTAGAATTCATGTAGTCATTATGAAGATGTAACTAGTAATAATTTTACTTTTTTTTCATATGAAGGCATCAAATTGCTTCTAATTATGTGGAAAAAAACACGGACTAAAAGTGACTAAGATTGATTCCTGTAAAATTTGAAGTATGACATAATATCATTTAATGGCTATTTGTAGATTTTTTTGTTTATTTATCATCATGCATAACTTAAAACTTCAGTTCTTATTCAGAAATCAATCAGTCTTTATCACAGTCATTTTCAGTGGACTGCTTGTAAATTCCGCTGGTACTGAAGTGCTATATTTATGATTTCATGTAGAAATACCCCACATCCAAAGGCATGGACCTGGGCCTTTGTTTAGCTCGTCATTGCAACAAGAAACTGACTGAAATCTCCATTTATGTTTGTGGCTTGGCCTCCATGATGTCTGTAGGCTTCCTGTTTCACTCCAGCAGTTTTATTTGCTTTGCCAGTGTTTGTGTTGTTTGGATGATTTCGGGGTGAAGGAGAAACCATAATTGTCTTTGTTTTTGACAGGAGGCAATGTTTTATCAGTGCCAGCTTGTGCTAACAACTGGATGGAGTTTGGTACCCACCGAGGCATAGCATCTAGCTTGGCCTAGTTCAGGGTGCCTTAGCATCCCCAAGGTGCCCATGCAGCTGGTGTAACAAAGTCTGGGTCTGGATCACCTTCATATCCCTCTGGAGAAGCAACAGCTGCCCAAGAGGCAGGAGGACTTCTGGGATGTGTTTGGTGCTCCTGGGCCTCCCTCCTGCCCTTTGGCCATCACCTCACAAGGATCCCATGTAACCTGCATGCTGTATCTACCAACTTGAGATGTACATGCTGGTGTCAGGTACCTCGAGGCTTCCCAGATAATGCCAGGCACTGATTTGCCAGCAACCAAATCCAGTTCTAGACACGTATTTCCATCACAACTCAGAGAGCTGTTTAAGAGGCTGTACCTAACTGTAAACATTGAGTTTGATGAAAAACAAATGGATCCTAGAAATTTATATGTGTTTCTATTTGTTATATGATATAATAAATGAGTCCAAATAAAAGTGTTTTCCCAATGTGCTTGGAGAACTTTCTTCTGTCTCTGTGCAAATTTAAGCTGTCAGTTGTTCAGATTTCAATTTATTCGTATTTAGTTTTCACAAATTAGTCTGTTTCCCTGTGAAATCTAGCCATCTCAAATATTTGAATTATTTCACCTCAGCCATTTGCAGTAAATGTGAACAAGGAAATTTTTGCATACACCTCACCGCGACCAGGCTTTTGGTTTTAGCATCATATTTGGGCTGTGTCGTACGTCAGTAATTTTCATTGCAGCCTTATCCGGAAAGAGTGGTTAAATATATCAGCTTGAATATATTTTGATCTAAATATGCTTCCTCTGTCCAAATTTGATGACTGTTTTTTAACTCATACGAGTGGTTACAAGAAAAGCTACATTTTTCAGCTCAGCTATATCATATACCAACGAATAATCCATGTTCCTATTTCTCTTGTAATGGAAAAAAGAACCTGTCCTTCTGCTTAGAAACAGTGTATTCTTTGTGTTTTTTTGCTCATGTCAGAAAAAACAGCATGACACCCTGAAACTACAGGCTGGAATGTCAACTTTGTGTTGACTGAAGACAGGATGTCCTCAAGTTATTCTCCTCCAACTTTGTAGTCTCCTTTATTTCATAGCCTCATCAGCTGTCAGTAACCACTGAAGGTGTACCAGGTGTCCAAGACCAAGACTTCACTGCACTTGGTGCCCAGCTTCTGTACTGACAATGGATCTGCTGCACCGGGTTTATAGCAAACTGGAAATTGTCTGCCAAGTGGGTAAGCCCACATTTCTGTGATATCATTGCGTTTTCCATCTCACTGAATTTGCTGTGAGCTGCTGTCATCATCAGTATGATGGAAATCACTGAAGTATTTTGGGCCATTTTTCTGGAGTCAGAGAAACCTGAAGAAGGAGACCTTGGTTTTGGAAGTGCCCGGGAGGTACTACCCCTAAGGTGTTGTCTTCAGACCGTGCCAACACTGTTGTATCTCACTCCAAACCACAATTGCAAGCTCTGCAGCTTGTCCCATCATATGGACACTGACCTTCCTTCGGGCTAGAGTGTTTAGGGAACACCACAGTCAGCACTCTTCACTGCTGATCTCAAGTAATGACTGAAAATGAAAAGGGGATGGGTTTGTGCTTACCCTGAACAGAGCTGTGTGTGCTTTTCTATCATTTTTAGAAATTTCCTTTGAAAAAGCTGAGAATGCATGGTCTATTTTAAATACTGCTTCAGAAGATGAAATTATTTTTGGTCTAAATGAAATCAATAAGCAGTATTAAATCTAGAATAAGATTTAAGTGAGCAAAAAAAAAAAATTCAGTGACCCTCAGTCATGCCATATGTATCGGGACTGATATGACACCCCTTATTGCCTAGTTAATATCCGCTTTCCATAAAGCAAACAGCTTAGCAAAGCCAAAAAAACCTCCTCAATCCAAAGGCCTTCAAAGGCATGAGTAATAACTTGTACGCATTTAGCATCTACTTCTTTATTCCAGGCTTCTTTTTCTGTGGGCTTTTGGTCCTCAAAAACCCTGGATCTTATTCTTTTTGGCTTCCGCTTGTGTGTTAGAAGATCTTCCCAAACTTTATCTGTGTAGCCCATAGCAAAGTCAGGTAGCTGGTAGCATTCTGCTTTGTCTTCATCCCCTGGTATGGCATGGCTGAGCTCTTCAGGCTCCCTGTATTACAGCAGCACAGCCACCAGTCAGACATCACCTTTCTGCTGCCCTGCTCTCATAGTCAAACACTGCAGAATTGATTGGGTTTTTCCTCTCCCTTGATAGCTTTTTTCCCCCCAACACTCATCTCTTTGCTGTTTTCTTGCCTCATAATTGGAATTCTGATGTTGTTGGTTCCTTCATTTACTGTATTGAAAATGATCTGAAATAAATAAGAACATTGCTTACATCTGTGAAAGTGTCGCCTAGCAAAGTCTGAATCTTGATGAAATGTTAATTCATTTTCATAACTTACATCTGTTATTTCTCACGGTATTTGATATATTTTACATGCTTTTGTGATCCTAAAGGAAACAGAAATTGTGTTCAAATGGAATCATGGATTTTATCTTTTTTTGAGACTCTTGTTGCAGGATGTGAAATCCATCTGATTAAATATGTGCTGTAGCTGCCTCCACCTGAGTTACAATTGCAGTCACTGGTCATTTTTGATACTTGTGAGGTGAAATATTTAGCGCTGAGGCATTCAGCTTCACCCTCAAGCAGTTGAACTACATTATCCCTGTCTCTCTCAACACTGGAGCCTGGGGTGACTTCTTTGGAGGAGATTTCTATCATATGGGATGTACATATTGGTATGGTGAATTCCATCTAGGGAATGTACAGATCATCTCTTCTCGAATATATTCCAGTAGAACTTTGGCCATACGGTTAAACAGCTCTTGAAGTAATAATCTTTTCATATTAGCTTCTTACCGTTGTTGAAGGTGTTTTTAAAGTCAACACCTACGCATAAAGACATCATAAGTATCTACTTCTTCATCAGCATAAGACTGCGTCTGAACCCACTGACAAATTTGTCACAGCACTGTATTAACTTTGAGCCAAGTGTCCTTCATGAGCACCCACTTTTGATTGCAGAGCAGGTCAGAGTAGTTTTTAAAATAAAAAATAAAAATAAAAAAGTAAATACATTTCTGCTTCATCTCCTGAGGTGCTTAGTGACTCTCTTCCTTGCAGAGCAACAGGAGGTTAAGATGGAAAAAAGCTTGTTTGGAGCTTATTTGGAACATGCCAATAATAGCAGTTGTTGGTAATGATTCTGTTCCATATGAGTACATGACATGCTCCTTCTCTCTTGTGATAAAAGCTTTAAATGTGAGTACCCAGGAAGTGCCAGCATTCTAATTGCTCCCTGTAGTTAAGTACATAAAAAATATCAAATGCATAAAATATTTTGGCATAAAAAGGAGTAGATGGATAAAGAAATAGGGTACGCTTAAAAATCCAGGAATATACATGGAGGCAAAAGTATCTTATAATGCCTGACACTGACTGTTCTTCAAGCTTCAAATACTGGTAAGACAATTCAGCTGTCATGTAATAAATGTGTTCAAGGTCTCTCGTCAACCACATTTGAATTGGAGACCTTTGATCTCCAGCTGATATTTCTAACTTGACAGTTTTTCATTTCTTGTTTGTTGTAGTACTCACTCTGGAATGCTAAAAAGTGGAAAGATCTGCATTGACCTGGAAGCGTTAACTTCATCCATACTGCTCACGAGATGCGTGCATCTTGTACTTGACTGATGTGCTATCAGTGTAAAAAGAACTTAACCCAGGATTAAAATAACAAAACACACACACACAAGAAAAAGAAAAAAAGAAAAAAAGAAAATCATAAGTGGTACAGAAAGGCCTTTTAGAAAAAGAATTCTTGTTCATTTTATGTCCAGATGAACTTATTTTGGCATTTTATGAATTAAAACTGCTGCTAGCCATTGGATGTTAAATACAAAATTGCCATATAAACTGTATGTTAAGTCAAAAAATCATACTTCTGTGGCCCAGCAAATGTGAAAGTGCTAAATTGCTGGTATACATTATGTAGTTCATTATACACATACCCATTATAGCAGCAGGTATAGCTGATGATTTTCAAGGTGTATTAAAAATATTTTACTTAAATGAAATCCTTATTGTTGGGATTTAAAAGCATGTAATGTTCTATTTTACAAATCTACAAATGCAACTATTTTTAGAATTGACAGAAAGTTCCTCTGAAACTGAGTCATGTTAGAAGGTTTTAGCTGGGAATGCATGGGATGATTCAGTAAGGCTGAATGACTGAAATGATTGAGCGCGGCAACAGTTTTTTTTAATAAGCAAAAGTGGGGGAAAAAAGCTCTAAACACATTCTGTGTTTGGATGCTTGGAATGCCTAAGAAAGTCCTGATAGCTACTAGTACTGCTCCATAGGGAGTGTCCGTAAGCCATCCCTTTCCTACTGAGTTTAGCATTCTCAGTAGGAACACATTCATTCACAAATATAGACCTTTCTCAGTTATCCTGTAAGTGTGGTATCAAATCATGTTCTGTGGTTGTGAATTAAAAAGGTTTTATCATAGAACTCTAAATATTTTTATTACTGGAAATTCAGCATTTTTGTTCCTACCGAGGACTTGTTTGCTTTGTGTTTCAGCTGCATGAGCAGCTTACATTTTTGTGTCCAGCTCATTTCTAAACTGTTTTCTGTCGCTTTTGATTATTGAGTGTTTGGTTTAGTCTGATTCCGTTGGAAAAAGAAGAAAACTAGTACAAACGTGACTGTTCTCCCTGCAATCCTTAAGAACATGTCAGTATCAGTTCTAGAATAATGTTGAATATATAAGTAAAATTGTATAAGGTCTGGAATGAGTGGTTTGTCAATCTACATATCCTTACTATACATAGTTGTAGTGCAGTCAATGCTTACCTGTAATTTATAGATAAATTATACTTTATAAGGAGAATGGCCATAAACTGCTTCTTTTGCCTACCCATAGCCTGTATGCATTGTCACCATTTATGCAGTATATCCTTCAGTTACAATATTTTTGTTTTCCTGATGAAGGGACTTTCGTTCCATTCAACAGAATTTTATAGAAGGAAAGTGGAAGGAAAGGTTAAAATGTTTTAATAGAGTCATAGAGTGGTTTGGGTTGGAAGGGACCTTAAAGGCCATCTAGTTCCAGCCCCATTGCCATAGACAGGATGCTCAAGGCCACGTTTAAATCAACTTTGAACTCCTGTAGTGATGGGACATTCACAGTCCTCCAAGCAACTTGTTTCAGTGTCTCACCACCTTCATCATGAAAAGAAGCGAGGTAAGGTTCTGTATTTTCTATAAAGTTAGTGTGAAAGGAATGTTGATGTTTTCCACTATTTTTGCTATTTTCTAAATCTACTGAATATCCATTTTATATGCACCACTGTCTTTCCTAAAATCAGATCCCTTTTTACTTCTCCAAGTATAATGTTTACATTTGAAAATTACATTCTGTATGTCCTATTGCATCTAGTTACAAATTCTTGGGGTATCATTTATGTTTTGCCTAAGCATGACTTTCAATTAGGGATTGAGATACCTAAATTTAGTTTTCAGCTGTGTAAACTCAGAAGTCTAGTGACCTTCCAGAAGCCCTAAATTATTCCATGTGACTCTTAGCTCCTAGGCTAAAGGACTCCAGTCTTCCTTAGATCTTGTGTAATTTCTCCTAGCCTTAGCAGAGCTCCTGAATAAACAGGCATCCTCAGAAGTTGTTAGATACCTGCACTGATTAATTGAATTACTAACCTGATTCCTATGTGCCTAAGGTCCCACTATAGCGCAGAGACATCTGGTCAGGAGAGAAATTGAGTTTATTGACCACCATGTGTGTAGTAAACTTTGGCATCCTGTGCTGTTTCAGATGCTTTAGATTATGTGTGACATCTGCATGTGCTAGAAGTTATGTTGTAGGACCTGCAGTGGATGAGATGTATGTTTTTGTATGCCTGGAGGGAAGGCAGGATACTTGGGTGCACATACAGTGACACTAGACAGTGGTACGTGAGCAACTGTACTGAGCCCTCAATGACCTGTTGATCTTACAGGAGGCCTAGGAACTTTGGTAACTGTAGAAACCCGAATTTTGAGAATCGCAGCTCTGTGAGTTGAATTTAACCTTCCTGAGGACTTGAATATGAATTTAATATATTTTTTCTTGTTTATTTGCCTGTGACAACTCCAGAATTCACTTTCACGTGTATACAACAATCTAGTAGTTCGTCAACTGTCCCATTCCCATTAAATAACTCTCTGACGTTTGGCCTGTGTGTCTTACTCACGATGTTCACTTCCAGTCTGAATGATACCTTGTTATGTGCATTGCCTGTGAAATCTTTGAAAAGGCATCATTAATTTTGATGAATCAACATTCTACAGATAGTACCGTGATTAGCAAGTCATGTCTAGGAGCTCCTTATCAAGTCCTTCACTGACCTACTGAGACATTGCTTCAACTGTATGAAGTGTGGGAATCTGAGGTTTACGGTAACCTTCTCCTCAGAATACAAGTAGGACTAAAATCAGCACTAACATCAAACCACGTAATAACACCAGTAACAGTACCTCATGTTTCTGGATTATTTTAGGATTTCAAA
Source organism: Perdix hodgsoniae (assembly GCA_035772895.1). Classification (NCBI taxonomy): domain Eukaryota; kingdom Metazoa; phylum Chordata; class Aves; order Galliformes; family Phasianidae; genus Perdix; species Perdix hodgsoniae. The sequence continues at coordinate 4,755,060 of JAPSGF010000034.1, forward strand.
ATGTCTTTGCATACATTGATCAACTCTGCAACAGAGTGAAGTGTGTTCTGTTAGCTTGTGCTCACTCATGAGAGTGAGTGGTGAATGAATAAGAAGCTCATTCTGAGAGTTTGGGAAAATCATTCATACTGTTACCTTGCACTTCATCTGGATAGTAGTGCTTTTTCCAAATTCAGTGAAGAACTGGGAATGTATGCCTGTCCTTATAAATGGCAAGTGCAAGGGTGTTGTTGCAGCCAAAAATATTAGAAGCATTGACTCACTTGTTATTTACATTTATCACAACGTGTGGCATTCGTGTAGTGCAGATGTCTCTATCTGAGATTGTTACCCTTGGATTTCTTTACAGTCAAGCTCTAGTCAATGTAAAGTGCAATTAATGTCATTTCAAAGTAGGTGTCTGAATACATCAGTCCGACTCTAAAGGATGCCCAGGCTGAGTAGTACAGATGTAGAACTGAATCTAATCCTATCTGTTCTGTGGGCAAAACTGCTATGATTTTGTCTTTGCAAATACAAATTTAATTTTACCAAGTCACAGTTAGCACACCAGATGTAAAAGTGTCTCAGAATAATTCTGTTCTAAGTGTTTGCAACAGATTGTTGTATCAAAATTTTCTTTTAATTAAAAATACAAAATAATTGCTTCATAATTTTATACAGACACAATGCCAATACCTTTTATGTCTTTTTGTGTCTTCTAGATCAGTGAGAAAGGAAAGGGACAAGCTTTTGCCATGTGGAAATGAAGAATATCTATAGGACTTATGTTCTCTTCCTTAATGTGATCTCTGAGCTTTGCTCAGTTTCCTTACACATCTTACAGACTGCTGGATAACATCAGGTGTCCAAGCTGGCACTTTAAGAAGGTGTATTCTTCTGTGGGGTCTGTATCACATCTATGACTGTTGCAACTTTAGTAATGGTATCTGAGTGTCTGAGTTGCACTGAACATCCACAAGTGGAGACCTGATAAGATTATCAAGGTCCACAAATTTTCCTACAATTAAGTGACTTCCAGTATGCTGTGTTTGGGTCTTCATGTCAATTAATCAATTGTTTTCACTCATTACTGAATGCAGTGAACCATGCATATGCAGGTGGTAGAGGAGAGGGTTGTTTGTGTTGCATCTGCCATACTGTTGAGGCACCTAAACTCAGGGTGTGTATCCACAAGGCAAAAAAATAGCTTTGTCTCCAAAAGTATTTCAAACAACATTGGAGAGCTGCATTTAAGCATCTGTATTAATTCCTGGATCTTGCCTTCTATCTAGCATGCCTGTAGGCACATTTGTGTAAACAGTTATGTTTAGGTCTCTTTAACACTGAGTTATTCTCATTTGAAGGAAAAAAAAACCTGTTCTTTACAGTTTGCAGCAGTGAGGATTTCAGAGCAAGCACAGGTCATCCGCATTGCAACTGCAGAAATTTACTAATCTGTTCCCTCATTCTCATCCTGATTATCTGTTTTTTCCATCAGCCATGTTTCTTTCACAGTCACACCTGATGTTCCTTTCAGGGAAAATAGGCAGACTTCTAAAAGTAAATGAGTAGGATTTACAGTATATTTGTTATTCTCCATCACCTAATGTTTCTGCTACCTCCATATCTGGACATTAACATTGTACTTCCCAATATAATTCTTGGGAATTATATCAATTTGGATGGTTTGGATGACTTTTGATACACTCGGAGATTGCTTCATATTAAAAGAAAGCATATCTCTATGGGATCTTAGGAATGATAACATTTTTCTGCCAGCTTTTACAGTAATCAGAAATACAGCAACCCCCATCACTCACAAACAAACAAAAATACCTTCTTTTCCCCAAAAATCATGAAGCAACATAAAACACTAAGAAAGTCTCTGTAAGATTGTAGTAAATTTATACATACAGGACCTGGATCAGTGTGTTACTGAAACCAATAAATAGGTTGATGTTGAATATCTTGAGTTTTGTTTTTTGAATAATGTTGTTCACACACTGATCACTCCATTTACTAGGCAATTCTTTGAAATTCCTTTCTGTATTCAAAGGCTAAAAAATGATTTAAATATGAAGAAGACACAGCATGTTGCTAATTCATATTAAAGTGGATGAATATTTAAGCTTTACATTTGCTATGAAAACACAAGTGATGCATTGTGGGATAGCTAGAGCACTTGCAAAAGTATATTCAGTGATTCACCCACTGTTTTTCCTAAGGAATAAATAACCTGAGTAAGGTCAGTGTAGCTGGAGAACATGGATATTCTGAAGCCTACTCATTTTCTGTAGCTGCAGATACAAATTAAATATCTTTAAATTGATTTTTTAATTATCATTTATTTATTTATTTATTTAATTTAAACTGAGAAAAGTTCAAATATATGCTACTTAAATGGGAAGGGCAGGTCCGTGAGTTCCAATCTGGGTGTAGTGCCAACTCCAAAGCCTTTTCTTAGTGAAAATGCGAGGCGAGAAGAAAGGCCAGAAATCTAAGCGGTCTGTAAGTGAGGGACTTCAGATGAAAGGGAAATGATAAACTGTGGGCGTTACAGGGAGAACATGAGTCATGCTACAAACCCAAGTGTGTCTCAGTATTTTCTTTATCTGCGCCTACTACATGAAGTGGAGCGGTGGTAAGGCAAACAGCACAGGAATTTCTCCTGTAGTCCAAAAACTGTGAAGCTGTATGAAGCTGTGCACTGCACAGTGTAATAAAACCTGCTGTATCTGTGAATGAATGTGTTGATTCTTTTGTTTAATGATTTTTCTTGTCACTTTGGCTGATGAGCATAACAGTTTGTCCCTGCTGTATCTTGGGAAAATAGCAAGTCATCATACTTACTTGGAAATGAAATGACTGGTATTTAAGTTAAGAGATAAATATTACAAATTAACAAATATTTCAAACTGACCATATGGAAAGGAAGCTGTGTATTACATTTAGCACCACTCCAAAGTTTTTTTTTAAACTGAATTGTCTGTAAACTCATCAATGTTTATAGGACTTCATATACAGCTATGATTTTGGATAAACCTATCTTCTCGAACTGTTGTCCTACAGGGGGATTACTTTTTTGTCTTGTATTTGTCGAGACTTTTTTTTTTTTGGTCAGAAAGTAAAAAGGTTGAGATGATAGTAAATGCTGCAGTCACCTTGTCCTTGGTAAGAGAAGTTGTAAGTAAATAATGAACAAGGACATGCCGAGCTGCTTGCTTGCTGAGCGCACACTGCAGCAGGTTGGTAGTTTCTTGTGCCATTGGTGTGGTTTCAGAAGGACAGTGTTGTGATGGTTGTGCTGGTGAATGAAAAGCAGAGTTGTTACCTGGAGGCTCTGAATTGGGTATTGACACATTAGTAAAGCTGCAGTCCTGACACTGATTTCAGTGTGAGACTTATTAGTGCACACAAGAATGTGCACTGTTATTTCATCTCTTAAAATTTCTGTCAAGCGCTGCTGTCTTTCTCTAATAAAAGTTTTAGATTGCTCCTATGTAATGTTGTAGTGTGCCTTTACATGATTGCTTTTCAATCAAGGTGTTCCTGTCCTAAATGAAGAATAAAAAGCAGACTAGCAGCACAACCTTTTCACTTTCTATTCTTCTATTCAGATTTTTTCTCTGAATTTACCTTAGGATAATAGGAACATAAAATGCAGCTTTCAAAATCCAGAATGAATATGAATGTAGTAAAAAAAAAAAATTACTCTGGAAGTGTTGATAGCTATTGTAAAAATTGTGAGTTGACAAAAGAAGCCTGAATTATATGAAAGATAGGGAAGCAGCTCAAAATATGATTGGGTTAATAAAAGAGTTTAATGCAACACTAAGCTTCATCAAATGAGAGCTTACGTTGTCTACAAAGCCTTTTATTGTATGGCTTTTGGCACTGTTCATCCCTCCCCCATTTTCCATCTTTGTTTTATTTTCTCATATTCCGGTTACATTCTCAATCATCCAGTTGCATTCCACTCACTGAATAGAATAGAATAAAATAAATGCAATACTTCAACTTGAAGGTACCTGCAAAGACCATCAAGTTCAAATGCCTGACGACTGCAGGGCTTACCAAAAGTTACAGCACAGTACTGAGGGCCTCATCCAAACGTCTCTTGAGCACCAACAGGTTTAGGGCATCAACACCCTTTCTAGGAAGCCTGTTCTAGTGTTTAAACACCCTCATGCTAAAGAAATGTTCCCTGATGCCCAGTCTGAACCTTCCCTAGTACAACTTTGTGCAGTTCCCATCCTGCCATCAGTTCCCAGGAGTTGAGCCCTCTGTACCTCCCTCAGCTTCCCCTCCTCAGGGAGCTGCAGAGAGCCATGAAGTCATCTCTGAGCCTCCTCTTCTCCAGATTGGACAATTCTAGTGCTCTCAGCCTCTCCTCATAGGACCTGTCTTCTCCTGCTCTTACCTCCAAGCCCTTCCTTCTCAGTCCTCATCACTTGGCCATGCTTTCTCATCTGGAAATTTCTCTGTAAATAATGCCGATTTATTCTCCTAGAGGACCTGTGACTGGAAACACAGTTTTCCCTGCATCAGAAGGCGTTATGTTTTGGTCATTATTGACCAACTGCCATTGTAGCTCAGGTCCAAAAGGTGGCAGGTGAGAAGCTGACTTGAGGGGAAGCTGAAGATTCAGAATATAGATAATACAGCAAAATTCAGAAAGCATTTTGTGCTGGCCTAGACTTCTGCACGAGTAGTCTCATCCATATAGTTCTTCTGTAGATTTCTGTGTCTTTGCTGACAAAAAAAAAGAAAAAGAAAAAGAGAAAAAGAAAAAGGAAAAGGAAAGGGAAAGGGAAAAGGAAAAGGAAAAGGAAAAGGAAAAGAAAAAGGAAAAGAAAAAGGAAAAGAAAAAAATACTATCATGAACATAAGATTAATAAAAAAAAAAAAATCAATTTTAGTAGGTATTTCAAAGAGTGATCAGAATATAACTGCTGGTCAGGAGGATCTGACACCCGCCATTACTGACTGTTGAATGCCAGGAGTATGTATCCAGAGAAGGATAATTCTTTGCTTTCCTTAAGGGGCTCCTGCTAACCACTGGTGAAAGCAGGATGCTGGTCTATGTGGGCTACTGGCCTGAGCTGGTGTATTATCCCTAGGTAAATCTCCTAAGGATGAGGGCATTGACCAAATCCTGAGTTAGTAAAAAAAATTATATTTGTAGAAAAGAAATTAAAGCACTTTACAAAAATTGAGTTTCTGTCTTAACATCTTGTATTTCTTGGAAAGTATCAAGTGTGTATAGGAACTTACATCATTTCATTCAAGTCTTTAGGAATGACTTGCATAAAGAGTATTGGCTTCCCAGTCAATGGCTTTGAAAACTGCTGATCAGCAAGGAAAGTGAATTATCAAAACTGTTTCAGTTACTATATCTGATACAAGCCTTTGGCTTTCTAAATCTGTAATTACATGTTGTTATCCCTTTACTGATTAAAAGCTTATCTCTTCGAGCTTTTCTATTTGTATTATTGGAACATAGATTTCAGTTGATTTCCCTGGTAAACTTTGGAGATTTTGCAGTTGGGTTCTTGGTGAATCACTTCTGAGCAATTAAGTATCTGGCCTAGATGCTGGGCATGCTTGTGTTGTTTCATTTGTCGTGTTCTTTGAAGTAACGTACTGCACCCTCACATGTATTCTTAGTGAAGCATGGATCTTATCCTATCTATCCTTAGCAACATCAAAGTTTCCTTAATTGTTAACATGCTTTTCTGTAGAATGATATTTAATTTGTACATTGAATAAATGAAATGGGAATCATACTGGTCATCAGACAAGTTATAGGTTAAGTTTGCAACCTAAAATATTCAGAAGAGCCTAAATAAAGGCATTTCATGTTCCCTGGCTTTCAAATTGCTGTAACTCCAAATATTTTATTTTACTTTTCTAGATCCTTCTGGCTTCTAAATATGTTTTGGATGAATACTGCATCATTAGCACATATATTTGCTACCATACACCTTTGTCATTCGTGCTTAAGAATTAAATTCATCCAACAGGAGAAGGCGGCATTTGTTCCAGTTAGACCAGTCATGGGGAGAAGATGGCTGATGATGGGAATCACGGGAAATGTATTCCACAGTAGCCACACACAAGTATGTGATGACACTGGGGGACACTGGCTACATGATGCAGTTATGCTGCATTTCTCTATTCTGTTTGCTTTGCAGTAGTGCATATGCCTAAAGGTCCTGGCTGCATTTATTTCTTACAATACTTATGAGTAACACTGTCTGAAAGACAAGCAGTGAGAAGGCAAACCTACTCAGAGAGAAGTGTGTTTCTTGTCAAAGGCTTCAAAACAAGTGCCTTTTCCTCAAGACAGTGCCATGTCAGACAAGGCTGGAGATGTGTCATCAGGCTGTACAGCCCTGCTCCACAGGACTGCAGAGGTGATACTGGGACTGATGGGGCTCTGCTTCTGAGAGCCATGCATCTGCTGTGCAGTCAGAGGAGCAGCCAATTAGCAACTAAACAGAAATAAAAGATGCAGCAGAAGCATTCAATGATTTTTAATCTTTTTCTTTCCTTTTTTCTGTTCTTTTTTTTTTTTTTTTGCCTGACACTTCTACCTCAATTTGTCATAGTGAGATGTTGAGATCAGCCATCACCAAAACCAAGAATTTCATTAGAAGTGACCCTTTTAGGGATGCAGTATCTATGACTGAAAGCAATCACTTGAATCACTAAAATAGCATCATCATTTACCAGAACAAGACTGATTTAAGCCCCATTATTTTATTTTATTTTATTTTATTTTATTTTATTTTATTTTATTTTATTTTATTTTATTTTATTTTATTTTATTTTATTGCTACTATTCTTTTCTTGTCCTTATTTCATATTTCAGAAATCTGTTTAACATCCTTCTAATTTAAGTGTTTAAAATAAACCAAATTCATAACTATGTCAGACTGCATTCCCTTTCCCTCCCAGTTCAGTGCTGGCAGGATGCTTCAGGTGTTTCTCTAGGAAGAGGAAGGGCAGTATTCAATTCTTACTGTGCATAGACTTAATGGCTTGCTTTAATTTGCATTTTCCACATCACAGGTCAGTGCCCAAGATAAGAAACCATGAGTTGTTTTTCCCAGTTTCACTAACATATCTCTTTTAAGAAGTGTTTTCAGGAATTGAATGTTGTTTTGAGTAAAACATCTGTGTTATCTAATCGTTCCTAACCAATGTTGATTCTAAAGCAGTGTATACACAATAGAAGTAAAATATTGAGAATTCATACCACTTAGACAGCAGTGCCCATTACTGTCTGAAATGGGGATGAGAAATGCCTGGGCATAAAGCACCTCCTTGATTTATGTGCCTGCAAAATTTTGAAGTCTGCTGAAAATTGCGAAGAGAACATTTCAAAGAAGAGGGCTAACATAATGCAGTGGAAATTAATATGTAATTGAATTGCAAGTGTTACCGCTTCTTCCCTTCTTCCCTGTATCTCAGAGTCTGCAGGAAGTTAGCAACCAATACTGACAATACTTGTCTTTGTGGAATTACCCACTGAAATGAATTAACTCTCATGGTTTATGTTTGGAACCACTCTCTATAAATGCTGCTTCTGTATCCTCAATTTCACAGTCTCTTTTTTTTTGTAGTTTCCTGAAGGCTTTACTTGCATCAGAATTCCTCTCCTGGACCTCATGGCTTCTACCTTAGAGTTCTCTATTGCTTTTTATCTTTTCAAGCAGTTTTGTTGATATCTTGACAAGTCTAATTGACATCCTCAATTCCCTTGGGCAGGGTGCATCTCAGTGAGGAAATTCATTCCTCTTACTCAGAGTGGTGCCACGGGAACTTTGTGTTTTCATTGCTTCTCTCTCTTTCTATTCCTTTTGTAGGAATATCCAATCTTCTTTATAAAAGGCCCATATCAAATGGTGCTTCTGCTGCGTAACACATTGCAACTACCACCTGGAGAAGTGTGGGGATAGCCTAGACACCTACTGCTGTCACTCTGCTTGGGGTATTGCTGTGGGGCAGATGTAGTGCCAATTGCACTTGTAGGACATGACCTAGAAAGCAGATGACATAGTAGGGTAGAGAGTAGAGCTTTACTGAATCAGAGATTTAAGGGCTAGTAAAAGTACTCCTGTGAATATGTAAACTTGCCTCCTGGATGTTGCTGGTGAGAGACCAGTGGTCCTCAGCCTATGCTCCTCCCAAGACTGCCTCTTGTTGCACATGGAAACTTGTAATCATAAAGTCTAAAACTGAGGCTGCCAGAGCATATTATGGTGTTTCTGGAACTGGTTACCAATTATCCATCAGGCAGCAAAGAACAGGAAGTTCCTCCCCTAAAATTTAATCCAAGAATTCATGCCTGAAGTGATCGACTTCTTGGAAAGAAAAAAAGAAATTATTATTCTACAGAGAAAAAGAACAGAGCAGCCAGAGATATAATAAGGGAAAATAGAGAAGGGGGATGAAATAGGTGATTTCCTTTTCCAAATAGAAGAAATTAAAGCAGACAGTAGCAATGAGGTAGTAATGGAAAGAAGACAATTCTGTTCTGAGTGGAATACTCAAATGGGCTTCTTATTCTAAGTTAACCATGTGGCTGCTACTGGTGATACGGTTCTCATAACTCACTGGTTGGCACTTTTCCTTCCCATGTCTTACATGTCCCTCTTCTTTTGGTATGTAAGCTGTAATTACAGGAAACGCAACGCAACAAGAACAGTTGTATACTGTGTCTTGTGTTGTATTTTATGCATTAATATACACTAAATACTACTAGAGGACCATTCATGATTATAACGTCTCTCTTTTTTTAAAATGTCCTTGTGCCATAGCCTAAGAAAAGAGAGGAGTTTTACAGCATGCTTTGGAGATTAATAGATCTGAACTTTTAGAAATTTTGGGGGGGTAAATGAATCCCAAACTGAGACCCTCATCACACACACACACACACACACACAAAAGATCCTTTTCACTTGTATCATACAAACAGTTGAGCATCCCCGTGGATCTTGGCTGTGTTGGATTTCACAGAATCACAGAGTCACAATTTCATAGGGACAGAAACAATTTCTTAAGTAATATGGTTGCAAATCACACAAAGCATAGGTTGCAGCCAGCATTTGGTTCCCAGCTTGAGATATATTGTATTTTCATTACAGTATAGAAAATATTCATGTGCTTCCTTTCTCTTTAGGAGAAGTTTCAGATTTAGGCCACAGGACTTTTGCTCTCAAATGTGCCTGTTCACTTGTGACAGAAGATATTTGTATGAATTTCTTTTGCTGGGGTAGCAGGAAAGCAGGGCATTGAGATGGCATAAAACACTGCCAGGTGTTCATCAGCCTTTTTATTCTAGACTGCCATTTCATGTGATGATTTATAGCCCCACTTTGAAATTCCCTCCTCTGCCTTTCCTCTTTTATCACACTGATTTGGCTGTGGGTGTTGGAGGGGGACAGCTGTTGAACCTCTCCTGGTACATGGCTGTTTGGTTAGGCAAAGTGGGTCTCAGTTTAATTCAATACCTGCAGCTCTGTGACCAAGATAGTGAATAGAGCATTTTCTGTTGAATTTGAATGTCGCGTAATTTGTGTGCAAGGTAAGGCACTCTGACGTCAGTGAGAAGTCTTCCACTGATTAGGATGGCCTTTGGATGTGGCCCAGAGCCATCAACTAAAGTGGATGTAGCTGTGTTTTAATAAGCAGATGATTACAGGTAAATACTCGCAATTAAATGAGAACTAAATAGACAAAATTATTCTCAGAGGTAATTCTGTTGTTTTCAATGAAGTTATACCAATAACTGATTTTACCCAATATTTTATTTATAACAGAGCTCATGAAATGCTAAATATATTGGTCACATTAATGAAAAACAAACAGGCCTCAAATTTGTATGGTCAAACAATGTAATTATGAATGCTGGAACTGACAGCTAAGCTTAATGTGGAATACTGAGCACTAACTAAAAATGCATAAGTGAAACACTTTGTTGAGAGTACATACTGTACGGAAACTGGAACATATTTTTGGACAGCATCCCTGGCTTTGCAAATCAGATGCTAAGATTCAGCAAAGATGAGTCTTGAAGGTAAGGAACACTCCAGCAGAAAAAAATTGTAATAGGAGAGTTAGTCGTGGATTACACTGCACTGTGAATGAAGAGTCAGCTGAAATAATTCAAGATTAACAAAGGTATTTAAATAACTCAGGATATTAAAGCCATTTAATTTACTGTATGACTGACATTAATCTGAATAAAAGTGCCCATAGTGGAGCTGCGACTGTAATTGTACTGACCAACTCGGCCAAAACCAAATCCTGCCAGTGTCTTCTATAGAAGAGGAGATCCCACACAGAAACAGAATTTAAGTGTCTTACATAACCAAACCTTATTATTGAAGGTCGTATCTCCTTCAGATCTGTTTTGTCAAGACCCAGTAGAGTTTGGTATTTAATGCACACACATGTGCTAGCATTATATACAAAATATTTTAAAATAAATTGCTATGTGCATTTGAAAAGGTTTCTCTTAATAGAGCAAAGCATATTTTTCAAACAGTCGGGGCTTGATTGCAGGTTTAGATGATTAGGAAGTTATTAGAAAATACTGAGAAGATAGTAATGGTTAGCTATGTAAAGATCTAGATGAGAAATGTGAAGTGGAACACAAAAAATGAACATTTTTACTCTCAGTTCTTCTGTTCTTATGAAAATGAGAATAGGATTTACAGGGAGCAGAGGTGCTGCACCAGCTTTTGCCATCCAACTGAATAATTGTGTTGAATGCTGATGTATGGCTTTGCTTTAAAGAAAAACCACCACACTCACTAGAATTGCTATCAAAGATGAATTATGTGACTGATATTCTGGCTAATGTCCATTAAATGGGGGCAGCCACACTTTTCTCTTTATAGATTCTAATACATCCCTCCTAGGTAAGCAGTTATTATATTCACCCACCAAGCCTCCTACTCTCTTATAACACACCTTTAGCTCAATGTCAAAAATATCTCTGGAGTTCAAGTGATTTATTTTTGCACAAGAAGGCATTCAGAAACAATTGGGAGTTCTTTGTTTTTTTTTTCCCACACCATTTTTTTCTCATTAAACAGTACAGGAAGGATGAAAATATGATGCCTTAGTGTCTAATAGGAATGATTTATAGTTTTTAGAACCTCTCTTTTCATCAAGGACCATTATTATCATTTTTGTTGCTGTTATATCAATTATTGTTGTTATTATACCATTCCAAAGACTGTTACCATAGCGAAAAAAATCAGCCATGTCTTTAAATAAGTAGACCATCATATATATCATGTAGACAGAGGACTACAAGAAACAGATGGGTCTGTAGATTTCTGTGAAGTTTCTGGCCATGAGTCCTTGCTTAAGACTGATGACACAGTTATGGAATTAATAGTATCTCTGTCCCATTTCTAGTCCCTCCGGAGCCAGTCCTCCAAATGTCAGGTCGTATGCCTGTTCTGTGTCAGGATGTAAACTCAGCCTTTAACCTACATTACTACCAAAATCTAGGTGCCATTCCAGCTCTTTTGCTTTTATTCAAGTCTGTTTGAGTGCTTTTGCATCTTCGTTTTGCTACTTTGCAGCTACCACATAGGAAGCATTTAGCCAGTGAGACGAAACATTAGAAAAAAGTACTTTCAAGACATAGCAATTTCGCCTGTTCATCTCAGTGTATGTTATTTTATCCTGGTCTGCACAGACACATTAGAATGACGTTTTTTTTCTTTTTTTTTCCAGTGGAGAAATCTAACTCATTACTTTAAGGTTAAATATTTTTTTGTGTCATATTTCCTAACATTTCTACGCTCTTCTCAGTGATTTTACTACTTCTTCTCCCCTTACAACCCTGTCTGCTCCTTCCTACCCACTATGGGTTGAATCCCAAGCAGCCAGACCACACGCATCATTTGGGTTAGCACAGTTCTCAGCCCTATGTCTTCTCCCGTACTTTTTATCTCCTTCCCAGACCTCTGCAGAAGAACACAGGCTGGGAAGCTCCACACTGGTCTAATCTTTGCTTCCTCAGAGTGCCTTTTCCCAGAGCCCCGCTTTCCCTTTGTGTCTGAGCTCAGTTTGAAAAAGAAAACAAACAGAATTTTCAAGTAAAAGCTCTTATTTTCACAGAATGGCAGAATGGCTGAGGGGGGGCAGGGACCTCTGGGTCCATCCGGCCCAACCCCTACTCCTGCAGGGTCACCCAGAACAGGGTGTCCAGGACCACATCCAGGTGGCTTTTGAAGATCTCCAAGGAGAATCCTCAACCTCTGGGCAACCTGTGCCAGTGCTCCATTATCGCACAATACAGAAATACTTATCGCAGCACTGGATACCACCGAAAAGAACCTGGCTCCATCCTCTCTATGCCTTTCTTTAAAGTATTTATACACACTGATGAATCACTCATTGAGTCTCCTCCAGTCTGAACAGCCCCAGCTCTCCCAGCCTTTCCTCCTAGGAGAGGTGCTACAGTCTTCTCACCTTCTTCATGTTGCACTCTTTCCAGTATGTCCATGTTTTTCTTCTTCTGGGAGGCCTAGAACTGGACTCAGCTCTTCATCTCCGTATGTCACCTTACCACTGCTGAGTAAAAGGGAAATTTGGCATCGAACTTCTTTGCTTCTTGGTTGACAACTTAATCTAAGAGTGCACAGCTGCAGTGGTTGCTCATTAGCTTGCCTGTTAAGCCCATTTAACCTTAAAGGCCTTTGTTTGTTGCTTGTGTCTATGGGAAAATAAATTGGAAGTGCTTACTACTCTTTGATGTTCCAACTCATCAACTCACAGCTACATTTTGGACTAGGGTCCACATCCACTGTGGAATGTGGCTGCACTGCTAACACAGCACTGATTAGGAAGTTTCAGTGTTATTTCTTTTCTGTGGGCCAAGTGGTTACAACATGGTGACAACTAGTTGCACTTTTGAAAGAATCCTTTTCCAATTATTCTGACTCATAAACTCATTGATTTTTAAAATGTCACTAGAATTGCTGTATCATTCCTCCAGCCTAGGGAGGCTTGTTAAAGTATTTTAGTATTTTTTAATAGTTTTTTCTTAGACTGTATCTTTAAGAGGATAGGAAACAAAGCTTTTCCTTGACTGATGCAAGTGGCCACCCCCGGATCTTTCTGTTTTCACTTCAGTGAGATAAAGGAGTACAAGCTTCAACCAATCTAGGCAACAGTGCAATTTCCAAGTGATCTTATACAGTTGTGCATTGCTTAAAATCCTTTTCAGCGATGATATTAAGGTCTCGGAGTGCCACTTTGGCACAAAAAATACTGGTAGGATAATAATGTTACTTGGTATTTTTTTCTCTGTCTGTTCCTCACAGCTCCTGTTTGTGGAAGTTAAGAGGCTGGAATGGAAAATGTTGCTCTTTATTCTCCCTGTTCAGAGAGATTCGTGTTCTTTCTTTTCCATGCAGAAAGAGGAAAGGAAGAAAAATACCCCACACTTCAGTGGGCTGGCTGGATTCAAATACCAGCCACTGATGCCCTTTCATTGGTGTTCAGCAGTCTTTGTGAGATTGTTTTGGGAGCCTCTCCAGCACATGAATTTGCAATCTGCTGATACATATGCCACAGAGTTGAAAGTGTTTTTCATTTGTGAGGAACCTCTCAGGGCATCTTCCTGTGCTGATTCAGACCTCTACCAGTGTTGCCCCTTACATTTCATCCATCTTCAGTAGCTGAGGTAGTGCATCACTGCTGCTAGGTAACAAACTCATCCTGCAGATGAAATTGCTGTGTCTGTAACATAAAACATTTTACTACTTTCATAATTACAGCATCAAACAATTATTGTATAAAGGCTTGCTATTACATCCAAACCAGTTACGAAGGTACATACGAGGTTATGCTACCACCCATATACTCACACTTCAGTGTCGATAAAACATTCTCTTAAATGAAGCATTTCCAAATCAAACCAAGGTCTCCTTGGAGTCCTGAGGATAAAGATTCTAAACTGTTTATTAAAAAAACACATCAGTTTCATTAAGAGTTCTGCGACTCCTAGAAGTTGGTTTCTCTTAAGACGAAAATAAGTTAATGTAAAGAAGTTTCTATTTCAAAGTCAGTATTTTGAAAACACCTCCCTCAATCTCTCAATCTCTCTTCCCTTTATGATGAGTGGAGAGCATTTTCATACTATTTTAAATAGCATTAAAACAAACAAACAAAAAAAACAAACAAACAAACGTGAGGGTGGAGATCACAGCCATTGCAGCCTGAAATCTGCATGAGAAAAGTCTCTCTTTTTCCTCTCTTTCTCTGTTTTTCAGAAAACTTAGTTAATTTGCTTTCCTGAATGTTGTGCCATGATATGACTTAACAGTTGTACTGCACTTAACAGCTTAAAGGTTTTTATGAAATATTTTACATATGCCTTGAACAATGCTGAACAATTCTTACAAACTGCTATCAAGTTAATACCGAACATGAAACAAAATTTTAAAGTTTTGTTCCAGACCTCAGACACACATGCAGAGACAGCAGTTACAGATTTATAACTACAGGGGTAGTCATCTTCCTGTATGGATGGGGGTCTCCCATTATGAAGGAAAAACAGTTGCCATGATTATCTTAAATATTTGTGCAGTTCAAGTAGACAAGGAAAGTATAAGCTTATAAGTTCTTATATTCTTCAGGCATCTCTTCTATGGAAAGAATTTTGAGTGAAGAGATTAGTTTTATAAATGGAGAGAGAAGAGTATAATGATCTGATGTTGTAGAATGACATCATAGAGATACACTGTATTTATTGTATTAGCATTCATTTTTACACTGTTAATGAAATTCTGTTCCACATAAATAAGCTTGATGTAGAGGAAAAAAAAAAGAAAAAAAAAAAAAAGCTGTTCACTCAGCTTATGAGTCTGCAGCAGTGTTGCAAACTCAAGGGATCTCACTTGTGAACAATAAAAGTGTGACTCAAAGTTTCCAAGATACTTACTAGCTCTTTTTCTAAGTCCTTCATCAATAAATCCATTGAAGTGCAACATGGTTACTTGAGCAAATGAGAAGTTAATAATGTAGTTCCACTGTGTTCCAAGGAAAATGATTCCCTCTTCTACCCCTGTCCCTCCCCCCCCCAACAACAGTTGAATAGCAGTTAATAGCTGATTTGTTTCTCACTCCTGTTCAGTTTGGGTAACATTTAATACCCTATGTTTCCTTAGCCTACAGTAGATATGTGTGGGACGGTTGAACTGCTCTTTGGATAGAATTGAAAAAATCTTCTCTCTTCCTTATTAGCAGTGAAAGCATGCATTTCCTTTGTCTACGTTATCACAAGTTGTTAAGTGGAAGAAAAATCTTTGTTGCACAAGTTAAACATTACTGTTGCCTACTGATGCTTGTCCTTTCTGATGCATATTGTAGAATCATAGAATCGTTAAGGTTGGAAAAGACCTCTGAAATCATCTAGTCCAACAATTCATGCCCACTAAACTGTATTCCTCAATGCTACATCTACTCTTTTCTTGAACACCTGCAGGGATGGTGATTCCACCACCTCCTTGGGCAGCCTATTCCATTACTTCACCACTCCTTTTGAGAAGAATTTTTTTCTAATATTCAACCTGAACCTGCCCTGGTGCAACTTAAGGTCATTACCTCTGTAGTAACATGTACGTCTCTAGTAACCAGATACATAGGAGAAGTGCCCAACCTCTACCACACTACAACCTTCTTTCAGGGAGTTGTAAAGAGTGAATCTCCTGAGTCTCCTCTTTTCCAGATTAAACAATTTCAGCCTTCAGCCACTCCTCATAAAACTCGTGTTCCAGACCCTTTGTTAACTTCATTGCCCTTCTTTGGACATGCTCCAGGGCCTCAATGTCTTTCTTGTAGTAAGGGGCCAAAAACTAAACATAGTTCTGAAGATATGGCCTCACAAATGCTGAGTACAGGGGGCCAATTACCTCCCTGCTCCTGCTGGCTGCATTGTTTCTAATAGAAGCCAGAATGTTGTTGACCTTCTTGGCCACCTGGGCATACTGCTGGCTCACATTAGATGACTGTTGACTAAAACACAGAAATAGTCTTTGATTTGTAATTGCACTTACAGTTAGATCAAAGCCTAAAATAATGCCCAAATGCACTATCTACTTTGGAAATAAAGCTGCAGACTGCAATGTTAAAAAATGAGGCTATTAATGTCAATTTTTACTCTACATGTTGTAGTTGTACAACCCCAACTGATGATGTGATACTTTCCATTTCCTTTCATCTTTTGCATTTCCTACTTCACAATTCCCTAAGTTTTGTGTTAGTTCAAACAATAATAAACAATTAGGTAATGTTTTTGCTTAGGATAACAGGAAAATGTTGACACATTTCAGTGTTCAATTCTTAGATGTGCTGGTTGTATTAGTCTCAGTTTTTATGTCCTTTAGTCTTCATATTTCAAAGGAAACTTTAACCAAATGACCTCCTATAATTGCATCAGTATTCTCCTGAGCCATCAGGGGGTATAGGATCAAGGAAAGGAACATATACTGGACTGAAAGAGTACTTTGATTCTTATGCTGATGCAAAAGCTTTGATATGAGGACTTTGGAGGAATTCAGTCTTAGCAGTTTGGAAGCATACTAATTGAAGAAGATTCAGTATTAAGAACTGGCTGCGCAAATGCCTATGAGAAAATATTCCTCTCATTCCTAATAACTCTGGCTTTCCTAATTTGTGACCCAAGTATTAATAAGCTAATGGTTAAGATACATTTGGCTGTATTCTTTGCACGAAGGCACAGCATACGATTCAAATGACTTAAAGCAGCACACTCACTTTTAGGCACCTTTGCCATTGAAGCACTTTGAGAGAACTCAGGGATGTCACTGTAGGAGACATGCACTCTCATCCTCAGTGCTGCAGTTCCTTATTTCTAGTCCATCTCCTGAGTCCTCAGTCCTGAGATAAAACCCATGGAAACTTTATACAGCACCTGGAGAGAGAGGAGCATTTCAGAACTAGATGTGAAAGGCTAGCATGTTGAGCAAGACAGCTCAAGTAGCTCAGCGTGAAGCCATGTTGAACTTGCCAAAAGGGATGCTCAGTGTCCTAAATAGATGTGACCTAAATTTTAGACTTTTGCAAGATTTAGATGCATATGGCAGAGACCTCCCTCTGCTCAGGGTTTGAAAATATTAACTTCTTATAAGCACATATGGTTATGGCCTTTCTTTTGCTTTTTCTTTCTTTCTTTTTCTTATTTTATTTATTGCTTTAATATGCTTTTTTTTTTTTTTTTTTTTTTTGAGGTTTTGTTTTGAAACAAAGCCAATGCCCTACTGTGTTTTTGGTCCTGTTTTGAATTCTGGAGCATTCTCAAGAAATGTCTTCTTGTCTTTTATTTCTCCTTTTTCATGAGAGAATTGGCCTCACCTCCAAGAAGGACGCTTGAGGCTAAAGAAACATTCTCTAGGCCTCTTGCAGGTGTTGCATCTGTTTGCTTAGGAGCCTGCTTCTTCATACTGATCTAGTGTAGGTGAGAGTAAAGGCCTATAATGCTCAAAGTTCTCTTTCTTAAATAGCCCTGTAATGCTGAAAGGTCCTTATTGCAAAAGGAGCCTTTTGAAATACTTTTATGTTTGTATAATTGTTAACAGAAGTAAAGTAGTCCAGGTAAAACATTAGTCACAGATAGGGTTTTCAGTGATGTTCTCAGCAAGAAGAATGTAAAATGTGATTTATGGTATTTTTAATCTATTTTTTGTACATCTTATAATGACATGTGAAATAGCCATGGTAGCAGGCAGCACTATGCTTCAAAGGCAGCTGAGTTCCAAGATGATAAAGATTTTCTTGTGGGTTTTCTCCCCTGATTTTAGTAGGTATGGGTCTGTGGGCAGCACACAAAATTTTGAGCCTGGGATAAAATTCTGAGAATGCCAAATTGTCACTTTAACCTGTAATGCTGAAATCTGTTTCCCATATAAAACAGCCTGTCTTTTCTCTGTGAACCAACGCACAGCAAAGCAGTGGGGAAATAAGCATTAAGCAGGAACACACACCACACTGTATAGACTAAAGCTAGTGGGATGCATGGATGAATTCTCCAACATCGCACAGACTGACTCTGTAGGTACAAATAGTGCATATTAGTCTGAGAGGAGATGAGCTGTAATTCAGCATTCAGTGCTGACAGGCAAGTCAAACTAACATTTCATTTCTAAAGACTATGGAAAAAATATTTTACTGTTTTCTGAGTACTGAATTAACTTGATTTGATTTGATTTGCTAAGATAAAAATAAATAAATAAATGAAATGCCCAATTTCTACTGTAAATCAAGCTGAAGAGCTTAGCTCTTATTTAAATGGTAATTTATCTAACATAACCATTTTTGGCTGTGTCTGTACTGTTGCTTGCAGCCTCAGGATGAGGTCAGGACTATTGCTACAAAGCCACAGTGCTTAACTATAGGAGCATCCCCTGAAAGCAGCCCTGTGCAGCCCTGTGTTTTGGGAGAAGGAAAACCAGGTGATACAGTAGAGGTACTGCATTACTCAGTATTAAGGAGGAAAGCCAAAACTTTTAATTCCTTGAATGCTTTGCAAATAATGGTAGCTTATTTCCCAGCTAACTTTCCCTGCTTTGTAAGGACTTTCCAGGTCCTTTTGGGTCCAAGCTGTTAGCATTTTCTTCCCGTCTCCTTACTTTTTAGCTCCTTTAAACAGAAACATGGACAAATAGCTGCCAATATGTCAATAGTACATTCATTGCATCTGCCATCAGTTTCCAGGGAACCCCCTCAGGGCCAGCTCTGTCAAGCTTCTGCTGCCGATAATCAAATCTTGCCATGAAATTCAGCTTCTGTTGTTTCATCAGTTAGTAAACCAAGGACAGGGTGTGAGCGTATAATGCAATGAGCCTGAATTATGGCAGATTAATAAGCTTCTGCTTGTCAGTTAAGTTGCCGTGGTGTTCAGAGTGTTCCTTGGATACCACTGGAGCTTTGACACATATTGATTTAACAACACCACTATGGTCCAGACATGAGCCCAGCTCATGTAAAAGTCAGCTATATGGGGCACACATAACAGGTCTGGTGAGTTTCAGGTCCATCAGGTTCACAATTTGCGTAGTTTCTTCATGTGTGTTTCCATTTGCAAATTTCCAGTCAAAAGTTAACCTTCCTGAAAGCACATCCCTATTTATTTATTTATTTGCTTTCCCACCCAGTTATTTATTTTGTATGCCAGTGCAAAACATATCTGACTGTGCCAGTGATTTTATTGATATGATTTAGGACATACTGGTTGTTAGAATCATTTTCTTAACTAATTTTCCTTAATGGCATGACATTCCCCTTTTCCATTGTGGTACCACATTTCTTGGCTTGTGTATAGGAGTATTAAGTATAGTAATAATTGCATTTTCCATTCATTGGGTTTTTGATTACCTGCACTGTAGTGCTGATTGTCCTAAATAAGCTCATTTCCTTCTTTAGGTCTCATCTTTCTAGTAGATAATGACCATTGCAGTTGATGAATGAATAACTAGATGATAATTTCAGACATTTTTCTTTATTCCCGTACCTTACATGCAAAGAGCAAAAGATCACTATAAACCTTCACAAAGTAGCATAGCAAAAGTGAGTACATCAGAAAGGCTTTATGGTAGTATGACTGTTAAGTATTTCTGTGCATGTTTCACCCTACATTTCTGTACTTAACTAAATTAAAAGCTGCCTGGGATCATGTTTTTGTTTTTGCCGTATATGCATGCCACACAAATTTAAAACCCTTCCCTTTTTTTTCTTTCTTTCTTTCTTTTTTAGGGGGTGGGGTGTTCTGCATTTTTTACTGCATTTTCCCCATTCCTATTCATTCCTTATCTTAGGATATCTCATCCTCTGAAGCACGAGAGTAGCTACCAGGAGCTCACCTACTGCTACTACATGGGACTGCGGGCAGCGGGCACGAGGCTTAGACATTATGGGGACAATTCAGGTACTGCTTAAGGGCAAAAGCCTTTCTTTCTGACAAAGACAGTTGCCTCGGAATACAGCGTGAGCTTCGGGCCATGGCATGATGGTGGAATGCAGTACTGCCTCTAGGGTAGTGAGACCTAGAAGTCATTGCACCTGGGTAGTGCTTGTCACTCACTCCCATTGTAGTGGCATTCCCGAATCTCCCCAAAGCCTCCTTCCTCGGCCCTCTGCCGTGGAGGAACTCAGCAAGCACTCCGTTTAAACGTCCCAAATTAAATTTATTGTAACTGTCCAGGAGCAGTGTGACAGAGCTTCTGGTGGGGCTGTAAGCCTTGGTGACCACCGGGAAGCCATGGTGGCAACTTAACGCCCCCCCACGGCGTGCCTCTGAGCCAGTGCCTCCCCTGGGTTCTTCCAGCACAGGTCCAGCTTTGCAGAAGAGGCAGACTCTGGCCCAAACAGGCCCCGTGTGTGGCTGACTGTGTGCCTTGACTGCCGGCAGCCAGCCCTGCGCATTACAGCGTTTTCCAGAAAGCTCCTTGGCTGCTTCAGTGCGGTGAAGTTTTTATGGCTAACACTTCAGTATGGCAACAAGCTAACAAACAGAACAATTCTGTTAAAAGTGGAGGCAATTAACATTCATGGAAAGAAACGCATTGAAGTTGTCAGCTTTCAGGCGAAGAATATTACAGCAATGCCCTCTAGTGTTGCTTTCCTTAAAGTGTCAATGAACGCTCCACGGGAAAGATCACGCCGTACTGAAGGCTGCATCCTTCCTTCTCTGCTTGCAGGAGTAAGCCTTTGACAGAGAATGCACAAGGAAAAGATCAAATTCATGGTACTTGACCTTTTCCGAGCTGGATATTTTTTTGCCTGAAAAAAAAAAAAAAGAATTGATGTGTGTGTTACTTATCTGTACTGCATTTTCTTTAAAGTTGACTGAATAATTTTATGAAATACTAATAATTTTCTAGTGCAAGATTATGTATTTTTTTTTCCTTGAGCTCACAGCTTAAGAAATAACAAGGAGCTTTAAGCCTTAAGTCCATTTTAAATGTCCGTGTGCTGCTGGGATTTGATTTGGCTTTATTACATTGCATGAATCAATATGTTCCTGTAATTCTGAAAATGCTCAAAGTAAGTGTAGGCTTTTTTTTATTTGTTAATTCTTAATTAAGCAACAGCGCTACAAGTAGAAGAGCAGGACCTGAAATTGAATTTTGGGTTATGATATCTGATGGAGTGAGTTATAAACTATATGAACTATAAATAACATCAGGTATTGCACAGTATACACACAGCAGATTTCATACAGCTGTACAGGTTCCATTTTCTCTGTGCGGTCATCTTTTGTTAGTTAATATTTCCACAGTCTCCATGTACTATGAAAGCATATCTAAAAATACGGATGAAGGCTTCATCCCCAAACTCTGATCACAGAACAGTTGTTATGTGACATTTACAAAGCCTGTTTAAGCCGTCTGTTTTCTGGGCTTTGACTTCATTTTCTAATTAAACATTGTGAAAATACAACAGTGAGAAATGAATTACAAAAGTGAAGAGGTGATGGATACAGCACAAAATGCAGTTTTAGCTATTTACCTCATATACATTAAGAACATATTTCAACACCAGAAGCGTTTCTGGAGGAATTAAGGTGGCAGTGCAGGAATTCCATAGAAAGAAACCTGAGTATGCAAAAGGAAGTAGATCCAAACCCATCTTTTTTTGATTTCATGTTTCAGACTGTTTGCAGTTTATTATTTCCTTTATGGTATGCACTTAGTAACTTTAACATACTGAAGGGTATTAGTTTTAACAGCTCTTGATCAGTTTTGCAAGTAAACTGTTGGTACTATGAACAAGCTCCTTGAAATGTAAATAGGTGTCCCTATAAGGAGGTAGTTATATGCCATATATAAAGAAATACACTAAGAAATAAATTGAATCATAAAGATCACGACCTTTTCCAAATCTAGCAATTTAAAAATACTTGTTTGACTATACGGTGGTTATAATTTTGAAAGCAATCTTCTTTGTTCCATTGCGTTCTTTTCTCATATTTCTTTTATAGTAGCCACTTCTGCTGACCTAAATGAAAATCAATGTTTTTGTTTGTTTGTTTGTTTGTTTGTTGTTTAAGATGCTCTCCTACTTAACTAACAAATACAATGGGTTCCCAGGAATAGACAAGCTACAATGTATGATGATCTCTAAAATCATGCTTTCAGTGTACAGTAGCCTTGAAACTGCGTTTTGTTTAGCTTTATTTTTCAGTGTAATTTTGTTCACCACCAAACACTTGGTAAGTACAGCTCTAGCAACTTATTTGACAAAACATCCATCATCTACTGTGTTTGTAGGTGCTTCTCCTGATGGAGCCACAATGCCCAGCATCATTGCTTAACCACAGCAGTAGGAAACCTGTCTTCGTGAAGAGACTAAGGATCAAACCTGTGTTCGCTGATTGCTTAAGCTGAGTGTAAATAACTCACAGATCTCCCATTGTTTGTAAACCATTTAGTACCAAAGCCAGTGATTCTGAAGCTGAGTCACTGCACTTGACTGCATGTAATAACAGAACAAACTTTAAGGAATCTCCCCCTAAATATTGTCTCTGCTAGGCTTTTCTAAAGGAAAAGCAAGGACAATTGTTCCCATCTGAATTCTATTTGATGTTTTCTCGTGGTGGAAGGACATGGAGGAGGAGGGGTATAAATTTCTATAGGAATAATTCCAGTCTCGGAATTATCAAAAAATAGTGATGGAAAACAGGACAGTGGTATAACACTGTGCTTCTTTAAAAGTACCAGCTAAAACTGGGGACAGGAAAAATGTATTATATTTGCTTTTTTGCAATTATAGTACTGAACCTTAATCTTGCAAGCAAATGAATTTATTTTGTAAGAGTAATTTATTTTTTTTTCCAGTGGAAGTGTATGCAAATAAAAGATTTAATGGGCTCTCTATTTAAATATATGAGTTAAAACTGTGTGCAAAGTGGTGTTTGCGCATCAATAATTGCCTTGTGCCCAACTGCCAGCCAGGCTAAACAGCTTAACAAACACTGAAATCGGGCTTAGTTCCTTTCTTCACCTCTGCTGTTACTCCTTGACTACAGCATGTAGTTTTTGCTTTAAAATGTATTTTTGCTTCAGGGTAACTAATTGACACAAGCCAACCTGAGATAAAGTCACTGTAGGAAAACCCTGGGGGTTTTTGTCAAAGGGTAAAACATCATGAGGATTGGTTGATGTCTGTGCCTGTGGCTGACCCGGCCCAGATTACCTTACTATGCAGCTGAAGAGCTTTTTCTTCAGTGTAGCTTTATGGTTCATTTTATAGTTACGTTCCAAAGTCGAATTATACCTTTTCTGACTGAGGAAAGAAACGTTTACAGAAACTTTTCTATAAGAGCTGATGACACCATTGCCATTGAAAGTGGAGCATTAATATGTGCCTCTTTTTGGTTAGGCTGTTGAACTGCAAGATTTTAAATTTCAGCGGAAGTAACTGATTACCAGAACAAGGGATGCGGGTGTTATTTATCCCTGAGGTTGGTAGAAAACACTTTTCCCCTCAGGTGTGTGTACTGCAAATTTCAATTACAGATTTGTTTATTTACTTCTGTTGTGTTCAAATCTGGTCACACAAATGAACCACGAATCCAAATTACAGAGAAAACTGAGCCCGATAGTCACCAGTTCCTTTTAAAAGTGAAAATGAGTAGTAAAGAAACAAGGCTACAACTCTTACAGCACTGATAAATAGCAAGCAGTCATTTCACTTTAACCCAAGATAGCTGGTTATCTGATTTTATAGAAAAACACACAAGAGAGTAAAAGGGGGAAGAAAGATATGGAAAAAGCTCCCGAATAACCATCAGTTATATAGTCAAACAGACTGGAATGCTTTCGGCCAGGAGAGAAGCACCTGAAAAAGGTCTGAAAGTTGTAAGTGATAGGAAACATGTGAACACGGAGAGCTCCTCTTCCTCTCCACATGGGAAAAGTGGGCATCAGCTACAACTTACAGGTGGTAGGTTCGCAGCATGTGAAAGTAAAAGGGTCTGCATATAGCATGTTCTTGAAACTCCTTGTGTTGGGGCCTTTCGGGTGCCAACAATTTCAGGTCTCTCAAATCAAACTGATTCAGGGGGAGGTCATATTT
The DNA here is from genome assembly GCA_035772895.1 of Perdix hodgsoniae. NCBI lineage: Eukaryota > Metazoa > Chordata > Aves > Galliformes > Phasianidae > Perdix > Perdix hodgsoniae. Next base: position 4,779,171 of record JAPSGF010000034.1, read on the forward strand.
GAAGGGCTATTAAACACAATGGGATCAATTCAGGTGTGTTCACCTGTGTCTTGGTGTCTTTTGAAATGCCTGAGGGTGTCCATGACATCTTGTAGGGCTAGTACTGGGTCTGTGGCTTCTACTGAGGGAGCTGGTGGTCAGGTGTGCTATCATTTGGGCACCTCATACAGCTTTCAGTGCTTGTGAGGTACTACCCAAATGGTCCTGTAGTGCTACCTCTGGCTGAGCCTGTGGTTGCTGGAGATGAGGGACGTGTCACTGATTTATTGTGCAGATCTCATTGTCTTTTGGCCATGGCCTCAGTAGTCTTTAGGAAGGGTGACTCCAGTCTTCTGAGTAAGCATGTCATGTAGTGACAAACACACTGTCAATGAGCTCCTGTAGCAGTACAGCATTGCTGGCTCTGAATGTGGTGCAGAGCTGCTTTGGGCTGGTAAGCCAGTGACACCATGTGTCCAGGCAACACAGACACCCTCGTGGCAAAAGGAGGGCCATGTGCCCAGCTTTGAGTGGCTCTGATGAGATCTGGCAGGTCAGCTTAGCTGACGTGTTGTTCTCTGTAAAGTGATGCGACTGTTTTGCTGGCAAATAGATAGCAAGTAATGAAGGACAATTTAGCCTTAAAATGAAGCAAATGCTGTTTTGTGACACGTACAGAAGAAAAGCTATTGAGTTTTGTGCCTGAGTAGTGAAATAAGGAGAAACACAGAAGCCATAGATTTTCATTTCCCAAATATCTGTTGGGTTGTCAGGAGATGTCAAATCTCTGAAATGTTTTCCTTAGGATTAGCTAGTTTTGTTGATTTAGATCAGATTTTTCTATTTTTACTAACAATTTCTGTACAGAAGAGCAGATTGATTTCTCTGTAACATATCAAACAGTCAAACAGAAGTTTTGAGTGCATTTTCTGCTAGTGCAGACATTAGCATAGTTGGGCCATTTGGTCACTCCATCTTTCACTAAATCACAGAATATTAGAATGTGAATTTGGAAGGGACCACTGCATCCATCTAGACCAATCCCTGCTCAAGGAGGGGCACTCAGAGCAGGGCGCCCAGGACCTTCAGAAGGAACCTTCCTTGTTTCTCAGTTTGTATCTATGCCTCTTGTCCTGACATTGGGAACTACTGAAAAGAGCATGGCTCTATCCTCTTTGCATTCTCCCCTCGGGTATTTGTAGACATTGATGAGTTTCCTCCTGATCCTCTTCTTTTCCATGCTGAACAGTTCCAGCTCCCTCAGCCTTTCCTCATAAGAAAGGTGTACCAGACTCAGCACTCCAATGGTGTCTTCATGGGGACTGAGTGGAGAGGAAGTATCACCTCCCTCAGCCTGCTGGGAATACTTTGCTTAACATAGCTAACAACACTGTTAGTCTCCCTAGCAGCAAGGGTGAACTGCTGGCTCTTGTTCAGTGTTGTGTTCACTAGGAGCCCTCAGTCCTTTCCTGCAGAGCTGCTTTCCGGCTGGCCGCTCTCAGCATGCCCCAGTTCAAGGAGCTGTTCTGCCCCAGGTGCTGAACTCTGCTCTTCTTGTTGAACTCCATGGGAACCCTGTTAGTCCATTTCTGTAGTCTGCCAAGGTCCATCTGGGTGACAGCATGGCCCTCCAATGTATCAATCCCCATTTCCCAATTTTGTGTCATCTGCAAACTTTCTGAGGGATCACAGAAGCCAAACCTGCTATCTCAACACCATCCCTTCCCTATAACCAGTGGAGCTCAGAGACAGAGAACCAGGCCCTAATTTCCTTCTTAGTTCTTAATATATGGTGGTATTTGGCTTAGACAAATATTCCTGAGGCTATTTTAGGGTTTTACTGTTTTCCTTGCTATTTATTCACCTGCTTTTACCATTCAGCTGTAAGTGCAGAGGAGGGTTGATAGCTTGTAAATGATCACTCTGCATCAGTCTTAGCCACGCTGCCCTGAAAGGATAAAATTTATGTATGTATGTCACCTAAAAGCAAACACAAACACCACTTTGTTTTGCGTTGCTGTTACTTCCTTGTTGCAGATAGCTTGCTTTCTGTTTCTGGTGGCTGAACTGGAACTTGCCATCACAATGCAAGCAAACACTTCTGTCATTAATGGTTGGCTATAGCCAGTCTCACTTCTTCTGAGTCCCAAATCCTTTATTATTGCTATTGCTTTTGCATTTACAATGGAATTCATTAAGTGCTTTCTGAGAGCTGTACACACTATGAACTATGTACAACTATGTACACACTTTGAAAGTCAGCAGGTTTGACTTCCACATTTCCTGAAATAAAGCTCTGCATAGCTTGTAATCAGAGCACATTATTTTAATGCAGTTAAACTAGATTGAAATTAACAAGTCCAGCTACATGGGAGTTTTGCTGACTCCCTGTTAAGTCCATCTGATGTTTTACAAAACAGTGCATATTTCATATTAAATATACAGTGACCCAGCTTTGCAGTCTGAGTCGTACTCCTAAGTTTTGATAAACTTGCTTGTTAGTATCTTACATTTTCTCTCCCAACTAACTAGATCTGTGACTAGTACTGCCATGCTACAAACTTTTTTTATAAACTGCTATGCCATAAGCTTTTTTATTCTAAATGGCTATGAAAAATATGGTCCTAAACAAATACTGAAGACAAAAAGTTCATGAAAAGCTATAATTTTCTGAAATTGAAATTTCATCTTTAAACATGTGAATGAAGTGTGGCTTTTTTTCCTTTTGTATTTGGTAAATGTTAAGCAAGTTTATTAGAAAAGTGACTTGCTGAGTTTGTTGTATATACAGTCAAGCTGCACCATTTGTGCAAAAAATGTGAGCTAATAAATATTGTGGTTCTTGGTTGTTTACCTGGCAGAACTGATTATTTATTTGCAGAACTAGAAGTTAGCTTTGCCCAGTTACGCTTTAGACTTTTACTTAGACATTACAAGAGCTTTTTGCAAGATAACTTAGTTCAGTCAGCTACAGCGGCTAGACTGTGTAAATGTCCATATATATGTAATAAAGCACGCAAAGGCATCTGTCACAGAATTCACCCCTAGTTCTCATCTATTTCTCTATGAGCTGTCTTCCTTCCAGCTATTATCTAGTCAATGAATGTAATATGCGATGTGGATTGCATGATATTTTCTTAAGCTTCAAATAAGGAAATTAGTTCTGAGTGGGATTTACCATTGTGGATCAGCAGATTTAGCCTAGAGTATGTGAAAATATATTTCTTAGCCCTTTTTTTCTGAGTTATGTGCACTATATATGCTGGATGATTTGTAAAGTACAGTTCTATTGCCATCTGTAAACAATGCTACCTTTTCTTATTTTATAGAGTGATGCATTATGCCATGCTAGAAATACTAGCTAGTTCTGCAGACAAAGGCACAAAGATGATGAGACCAGGTTATTGCGAGACAGTCTTGATGAAATCACACTAACAGTGTACAAATCTCAACAACTTGTTAAACAAAAACTGTTAGGAATATTGTAAAAACTGAACCAAAACAACATAAGCAACAAACTAAGAAAAACAATCCCCCCAAACTCCCTACTGAGCTAGTCTAATGGGAATCAGAAAGTCTGAGCTCCTTTCAGTCATTTGCTGAATGGTCTCTCAGTCCTGCTGTTTGAGGAAGGCTCTCAGGAGAAGGGAGAACAACTGCTGCATCATTTGTATGCTGCTGTGTTTGATTTCTGCACTACCGTCTCCCTTCCCATGTTCGTATTTTGAGCAGCCGTCCCCACTCAACTGCACTCCAGCTGTGCTCTTCAAACACAGTTCCTTTCCATCAGAGCCCAAATTGCTTTGTATATCAAGGAGATGTGATGGAAATGGGGAATTATTTTGCATCAGCTGAGGTCTCCTGCCTAAATCCTAGAATCTGTAAAACACTCATTCATTTGCCTGTGGGACTCATTGTGAGAAACTGCCTTCCCTTTAGCACACTGCACAAAAACAACCTGCCAGAGTGTAGACCTCTTCCCTAGCAGTAAATCTACCACAGTGTTTCTAGCTAGATGGAGCAATGCTCAGTTCCATCTCATATCTGATGGGACACAGGCTCCATTCCCTCTGTCAACAGGCAATAGGTCTGACTTTCTTAGTACTTTCTCTTGGAGGAAGTCCTTTGGGATTTCTTCTTTTGCGAGAATGATGAAACCTTAATGGGACAAGAGAAAAAAATAGATGGCATAGCTTGTAGTTGAAGATACTTGTGTGGGCAAGGGAAAGCCTTTGTCGAATCTGTGATTGCTTACTTCTTTGTACCCAATTAGCTCTGCTCAGTAGGGGAAGAATTTATTTGCAGCTTTTCCATTCTGCGTATTTATCTGCTGAAATCCAAAAAAAAAAAAAAAAAGTGTTTTGATGCACCTCTCATTGCTTACTGAGATTTCAGATTTCTTATCTATGCTCACGATGTCCTGTGATGAGACTGAGGGATTCTGGTTTTTTTTGTGATGGCCCCTTTGAAAAGTAAAGCCATGAACAAACCCCCAAGTAAATGTCCTTTACATTGCCTATGCTCTTAAGGCAAAATTTTGTCTAGATTAGGGACTTTGAACTTTGAAAATTTATTTCACTTTGGTTCACTGAGGCTCACTTTCCCAGCACCTTGTATCTTTCCTTCCATTCCTACCAATTTGTGTAAGAGATGGCAAGAGAATGACTTGGCCAAAATAGGTTTGCTCAGCCTCAATGCATGAAATGCCTCCTAGGCTGCCTGTTGCCCTGCTGGTGAAAACACATTTGAAATACAATATGATCACAACTAGGATACTCAAGGAAAGGCTCAAGTGCAACTGTCTGAAATGGTTCATGATAGGAAAAAAGGCTGTGTTTCTTAAACAGTGTTCTTGGAATGGGAAATGAACTGAGTAAGGATCATCTTTTTCTTTGCACATGGGCTAAGCATTATAAACCGTGTAAGTTTTCCAGCAAATTCTACCATATCTTTGTGAGTTGTTCCAAAACTTGGCAAATATTATTTAAACTGTAATGTTATTTTTAGCTTTTACAAAAATAAGTTGCTTCAAACTTGATAACAAAATAATCTAACTTATGCAGTGTCATTTTAATGGGATACAGAATAAAGAATTATTTCCCTATTTTATTTCATAATGGAAATAAATTAAGAAACTAATTAAAGTGCAGCTAAATTGGCCACAGTTGAGGCGTTTTTGAGGAACAAAAGCTTTTTTCACTCATTTAAAAAACTGACATAAAATATGGGAGGGTATTTTAAGCAAAAGTTCTCTGAGGTAATGAATTGAATCCAATGAGTCCCTTAATTTGCTACTTTATTTTGTTATATTTCAAAATCCATATTCTGGTTCAGGCAGAAATGGCCTTTGCAATTTCATAATTTAAGAGAATATTGGGAAAAATTGACTGATTGTAAATTGGAATTTGTACAATGAATTGTCAGTGAAATTTAGCCTTGTTCAGAGATCTGAAATAAGAATTATGCTACATGTAAGTTGTATTAAGGCCTCTGTGAGAATCACATTGTTCAACCCTAAGATAATGCATAATTGATTTTATCTTGGAAATGTATACTATTGCTCTTCTTTGTATGAGATGAATGAGTCTGACAGACAAAATACTGCATTTAAAAGACAAAAGATAAATCACTGTCCTTTGATTTTCTTCCTGTCCTTATGATAAAATCTGAATTATTTCTCCATATTTTCTTCTACTGGAACCCCAGTTAGATTTCCTCATTTCCTTCCATTGAATTTATGCCTATTTAGTAGTTGAAGTTGTGTAGTACTTCACGTTGAGAAATCAGATGGAAATTGTGCACAGTTTGCTGGAACCGTTCAGAGAGATATAAATGAAGTAATGGCAAGTTCTTGATTTCTTTGATTTGTAATTACACTAATGACAATTTTGTTTAGAATAAAATGCCAAAATGGTAATAAATGGAGGCAACAAGTTATACTTTTATGGTATATATATTGCTATACCTGAGAAAACCGGTCATGGAGAGCATAATTTACAAACTGTGGTGGAAGAATAAAGGTGATTGAAAGCGCCAGTGAATTTCAGTAACCAATTTGCTAATAAGTTTATATAGGGAGCATAAAGATCTTTGGGTCATACCTGTTCATACTGGAAAAAAGCAAGACTCAACTTGGGTCGACTCAAGATAGAGGCAATGCAGATGTTTTAAGGTAGTAGGCTGTGTAGTGCCAGCAGAGTCATGGCTTGTGGGCTTTAGGTATATAGAAGCCCAGGAAAGGCAGAAAGGCTGCTGCTGGCACTGTGAAGTGAATGGGTGCTCTCTGAGGCAGTGAGGGCTATGTGCACTCATGCTGTTGATGATGGGTGCATAGGAACCAGAGCAATGAGACCATGACTCCTCAGGGTGTTCCCTGCTTCTCTGTCCCAAACTCTGCCTCTTTCCCTTCGGTTATGGTTTCAGATGAGGCCAAGCTCTCTTGTTGTCTCAGCAAAATGCAGACAGTTCTCCGTGAGAGCTGTAAGCCTGCCTTGGATGATGGAAAGCTTCCAAGCTTTTCCAGGTTGGCAGTTCTTGCTAATTTGCTTCTGAGAGTTATGGAGGAAGTAGCTAAGGCAACTTTTGAACCAACAGTGTGAATCCTAGAGAGCTAAGAAAATTTCAGAGAATTGGAATAGTGCAGAGAGTTGGAAATGCGGTTCAAATCTTTAAAAAAGAGTAAAAAATAGAACCTATAAATGCACCTTTGCGTGAATTCACATTCCTGTAAAATACTGGAATGGTTAGCTTGGAGTCAGCAGAAATGTTAGGTTAAAAATACAAATAATTCCATTCAATAGGATTTGATGGACAGGGACCTTGTCAAATAAATCTCTTCTTTCTTTGTCAGGATTTTAGATTGGCCAATGCAAACATCAGTGTGGATACAGAAACAATTCCACTTCTCCAAAGTATTTGGCTCAGTATTATAGGGTATTTTGATTAAAACCTGGAGGTGTGTAAGAGGAATAAACTACATTCTCATTTATAGTTTTAGCTGTGACTTTTCCTAGACAGAACTTCCAGAGACTGGTTATTGACTGAAAGCTATTCTGTACTTTTGGCAATAGTCTGTGTGAAAACATAGTTGTTAGTGTTTGAGGAAGGCACATAGATATTAGGAATGCTAGGAAATGATGTGACTTCTTTTCTAAATAGTTTTTATTCATAAACTTATTTAAAGGAATTGAGAATAAGGAGTGAAGGCTATTACCAGAGCAAGAGAAATGCTATATTGGAAGGCTGTACCTCCGAGAGGTGGTGTGGTCAGTGTGGATAGCTTCTGGACATGAGCTCAAATAAATGGTCTATCTTCAGAACTAATGCTTACTTAAACACATAAAGTAAGGTGATCAGGAACAAAATGAAACAAAATTTTGTCTTAGACTGGTAGGTCTGCCATCAGAGCACTGTGGTCTGTGGATGGCATTTTATAGCAGGCATGGAGGTCCTCAAGAGATGTCCCAGCAGGACTTAGACTGAGTGCTTTGTGAGTGCAGGGCCAGGAGCTCCAGCCACTCAGATTGAAGGGAATGGAGAGTCATCTGGTGACTGAATGAGTCCTCAAACAGCATAAAGGCATCTGACAGGAACATGCTTTTCTGCCTTGTGTTCAAAGGCACAAGAACCTCTGACTGGAAATTCACAGAGCTGTGGTTAGGGACTTGGGGATTTGCCCAGAATTCTTTATGTGGAGATTGCAATGTTCATGTCAGCCTAGGTATGTAGGATGAAGCAGATGAGGTAGCTGAGACTAGCAGCTACACCGAGTACTCCAGCCTCATAGCATAGGTGACTTCTACAACAGAGTCTTCCTTCCAAATATACCTGTTAGTTTCTAACCATGCCTGTCCAAAAAATGTAACTTGCCTCACAGGTAAAGTGTATGGCATTTTTCAGAGTGGCAGTGTAGCTACTGTAGCTCTCAACACAGGTTAAATCAGGAAACAGAAGTGAGCCTGACTATATAGTAGAAAAATAAAAAGTCAAAGTCTAATCCAAAGCCCATTGAACTCACTGCAAATTAATTGCTGTGTCAAAGTCCAGCAAAATATAAAATGGATTATGCTAGCCTGTTGAAAAACAAAACAAAAAAACAAACACAACCACCAATGAGATATATACAATTATATGAATTTGAGATATAGTATATTTAAAAGCATGCTGTAAATCTCTGGTAACACTCTTTCAAATGTAAATATTCATGTAAGCTTTTTTGACAAAAGTATTCTTGATTGTGAAGCCTTGCAATGGAATTAAGAAAAATCCTATTTGCATATATATTTAGGATAAACATATATATGCACAAATATATTTATAATTATTATAATAAAAATCTTGCATACCTTTCATCATATAAAATAAAAGAGGCAAAATATGAAACTGACTGGCAAGTGACTGTAGTATTTAAATTAGTGGGGAGAAGCAATTTGTTTTCAAAATTCAGGAGCTGTAAAAATTCAACATGATGTGTGGAGTGATTTAAAAAAACATAGTTAATCTAATTTTGATGAAATCATTTCACTTTATTTTGAGCAGCAGAGTACACTGCTGTGGATTCTGTGTAGTCAGCAGTCAGTGGAGGGAACAGACTTTTTTTTGAGATGGCTCATCTCTCTGCTATAGAAACCCATCTGGATCACTCTCTTAGCGTGCCTGCTTCGTTCTGTTGCCTATGGAGGGTATTCAGAGTGACAAACCAAGAATTAGCCACACTACTTTCTATCAGCTGAACTGAATATTAATTCTAACCAAGCAGTTATGAATCCCATCCAGTATTTCTACAGCAACTATGCAGATGTGGTTGGTTGCTTTTTACTACTCCCAGCCTCTTTGGCAGCTCTTTGCACCTGTGGCCTCTGTTTGTCTGGTGGGCTCTCAATCACACATGGTCTCCCACCTTACCCCCAAATCCACCATGGCAAGATGAACTTACTTGTCACACCTTGGCCTATAGCTTTTGCACTGTGGCAGTGCTGTCTGTCTGCTCTTAGGTTTCCTTTCAGGCTGCAATCATTTAATTTTAACTGTAAAATGTGCACTACTGTTACTGTGTGATGACTAATTTAAGAGGCTGCAGAACATGCAGTCCCATGAGGCATGGGGAATACCAGGTGTCATGGAGGATGAGGTACAAGAATTCACGTTCACGGGTAAAGCTGTGCCAATTGTTTTTATTTTCACTTTATGTCCATGTTTTTTAGAAGAAAGAAATTGGTCAGGTAAAGGTACAATGAGCTTATTAATCATAAGAGCAGAGCATTTCCTGGAATAGAAGAGGTTTGGTTAGGTTCCGATCATTGGTGGGAGCTTCTTCTCTGCAGGATGACACTAGGGCTGGATGGAATAGGCTGCCCAGAAAGACTGTGGAGGGTCCTATAGAGATATTCAAGACTTGTCTGGACACCTACCTGTGAGACTATTGAAGAGTACCTGCATTAACAGGGTGACTGGGCTCAATGATCTTTTGAGATTCCTTCCAATCAATGATTCTGTGAGAGCTGGCTGCACCAAATTGGGCTGCTTCTTCTGTAGTGGTAGCATTCACTGCTGTCCTGATCTCTCTTATGCTCATAGAATCACAGAATATCCTGAGTTGGAATGGACCCGCAAGGATCATTGAGTCTAACTCCTGGCTCTGTGCAGGACCACCACAAAATCAAACCCTACATCTGAGAGTGTTGTCCAGACGCTGCTTGAAATCCAGGAGCTTGGGGCCATGACCACTGCCCTGGAGTGCCTGTCTCAATGCCTAAACACCCTCTGGTGAAGAACATTTACTTAATCCCCAACCTAACCCTGCCCTGATGCAGCTCCTTGCTATTTCCCTGGGTCCGGTTGCTGTCACCAGAGAGCAGAGCTCAGCACTGCTTGAGGAATCTGTAGGCCACAATGAAGCCTCCCCCTCAGTCTCCTCTGCTTTGGGCTGAACACACCAAGGGACCTCAGTCACTCCTCATGCACCTTATCCTCTAGACCCTTCTTCCTCGTCGTATCCCTCCTTTGCATGCTTTCTAACAGTTTTGCCTTTACTGAGAATAACTTGATCTTCTAGGACTCCTCAAGCTCTGTCCAAACCCTTGGGTGCCCTTACCTGCTCCTTGGCAGCATTCTGAGTCTCCTGGGATGCAAACATCGAAGCTGATGTCTCCTCTGGACAGCTGAGCCCTGTGGTTCCTCTTGCTCTTCAGAGCCACGCTTGAGACTTCTCTCTCAACAGCTAGTGCACAATTTCTTCTTTTTCCTCCCTGTCCATATTCTGGATTGCTATTGCATTCATTAGAGACAGTGAAAGTTTAAATTAGGGGCAAGCAAGCTCCTGGAAAAGTTATTATTACTTTATTCTTTAATTCTTAGGCAAAATACAGGAAGGAAGAACATGCAAACCATCCCTTGTATATCAATATCTCTTTTCCTTAAAATAAAACAAATGGTGCAGTAAAAAATATAAACAAGTCTACAAGCTTGCAAAACGTTCATGAAATAAAATACAAATGTATGAGTTCTCCTTGGCAGATCCCCAGACTATCATATTTAATGTCTGCCATTAGATCAGTACGTTTGCTTACAGGCACCTAGGGAGAAGTGAGCTGGGTGGGAGCAGTGTTAAACAGCATCATGTAAACACATATTAAACAATTCTGAACAGTAAAAGCAAGTAGAATATACAGTATGTGCAGTTCAAAGTCTTTTGCCAAGGCAGAATAATAAAGATTGATTTCACTTCAATTTTTATATGTTCTTGTATCAATAGTATGAATAGTTTGTTTCAGTAAAATAAATGCATAGAAGTGTTCTGGATGATAAAAGCACTCTTGAAAATACACAGGGCTGTTTTGTCAGTATGCTGGCAGCATATTGCAGGTTAAGTTGCTTTCTCCTCATGTTTACAGCAACTTTTGTCCACCTGTGTGTGCTCTGTTTTTTCTGCCTGACACGCTGTTAGACCTCTTAGTAATTGTCTATTCTGTTCCCCTCAAACATATTCATTTAAATATTTTTCCTTTGTACGCCTTCATGCCTTTCTAAACAAATATTTGAATTTTTCTGAGCAGAACTCCCACTTGCAGGTAATTAAGAGATGTCATTAGAGGTAGAAGGCTGTTACCAGAGGATGGTCTCCTTCAGCTGGAGTGCCGCATTTGGTGTTCAGGCATTTATTGAAAATAAATGTAAAAGCAAAATTCTCCGACTGTCGCTCTGAGAAGCATTCTGTGAAAGCGCTCAGTTTCAGTGACTGTACTACTTCTACAGGAAGGGTTAAAGGGTTAAAGTTGCTGGCACCTCTATCCCCTTCTGTGCATGCTACTACAGCATTTTCAGAAAGCTGCATTGTGAGAGCAGTTAATGAATGAATCTTTGCATCTCAGTTACCCCCAAACTGCTTGAAAATGTGAGTTGTTTTCCATCTGGAGTCAGAAATAGAATATCTTTCCTGTATGGCTGACAGCTGTGCAATACATCCCTCTGTCTTTCCCACTTAATCTGTAATTTCACCTCACATTTTATTACCTGCTTCAGTTGTGCATCACCTTAGACCTTATAGCAATGGCTGATGCGTGACAGCCTTCATAGAAAGTCCTTACGCAGAGCGATCATTCAGCCTCCAGTGTCTTGCTTTTGCTTGCTTTGATTTGACCTGTGTTTTCAACTGGTGTAGTGTTTTCTTTTTTTTTTTTTCCCCTCTTTCTAGGAGTACAGAAGCTTCCATACAAGATAGGACTAGAGATCCTGCTGCTGTAAATCCCGTCTATGTCTGGTTCTTCAGAAGCAAATAGAACTCCCATTTGGTAGACTTGTAATTAAATGTGCTTTTGCAGGAGAATTTTCTGAAACTAACAGTCCTATTTAGTTTTAGACAAAGAGATTATAAGTTTTAGATAAAGAAAAAATAGTTAGAAACTTGTAGGCCAATGCTGTAATAAAGTAGCTACAAAAATACTTTATCAAAAAAACGTGTAGTGAATCTTCTCAAAATCATTTTATTTTCTGCCTTCCGAAGTCAACAAACTTTTTAAGTACTGCCACATTCACTGTATTTCTTTTACTTCTGAAAATCGGCTGTTGTCCTTCATTATTGTTTTGAGGGACTCTGGCTGGCCACCATTCTGCTATGAGGAATGTTTTAGAAAAGATGCTGACACTAAGTTGATAAGGAGCTCCTTTGCTGCTTAATACCAGATAAGATAAAAGATTAGCAAAAAATCCATCTGAGAAATGCTGCATGCTAACCTGCAATCTTATGCGATCAGAAAACCCACTGAGAAGCCAGGATTCAGGCCTGTTTTTTCCACCTGCCTTCAAATGACATTTACTCAGTTATTTTAATTATTTTTCTTTGTTTCATGCCATAGTGGTGCTTACAGTGGGAGCGGGGTTGGTCTCTTCTCACTGGTAACAGATGACAGGATGATGAAAAATGACCTTAAGTTGTGCCAGGGTAAGTTTAGGTTGGATGTCAGGAAACACTTCTTTACAGAAAGGGTTGTGAAGCACTGGAATAGGCTCCCCAGGGAGGTGGTTGAGTCACCATCCCTGGATGTGTTTGAAAAACATTTGGATGTGGTGCACAGGGGCATGATTTAGCAGAGGGTTGTTAGAGTTAGGGTAGTATGGTTAGGGTGTGCTTGGACTTGATGATCTTTAAGGTCTTTTCCATCCTGAGCAATTCTATAATTCTGTAGTCATACATTATGGGCTTCATGCAGTGCAGAGGTTTGGCCTTTTGCAGCCAGCTGACCACTTGTCTCCTTACTCGTTTCATAGAATCATAGAATCACAGAATGGCCTGGGTTGAAAAGGACCATAAAGATCATCTAGTTTCAATGTCTATGCCATAGGCAGGGTTGATAACCACTAGACCAGGCTGCCCAAAGCCAAATCCAGCCTGGCCTTGAATGCCTCCATGGATGGGGCATCCACAACCTCCTTGGGCAACGTGTTTCAGTGCGTGCCCACCCTCTGTGTGAAAAACTTCCTCCTTATATCTAACCTAAACCTCCCCTGTCTTAGTTTAAAACCATTCCCCCTTTGTCCTATCACTATCCACCCTCATAAATAGTCTTACCCCCTCCCATTTATATGCTCCTTTCAATTACTGGAAGGCCACAATGAGGTCTCCCTGGAGCCTTCTCCAAGCTAAACAAGCCCAGTTCGTTCCCTCAACGTTTCTTCATAGTAGAGGTGCTCCAGCCCTCTGATCATGTTGGTGGTCCTCCACTTTGTACCTCCTTCCCTCCTTTCCCCTGGTATTTTCCTCCTTGATGTGCAGTATCACTGTAGCCTTTATCCAGTCAGTTTTTACTCTTGAATTTTGCTTACTGAAATCTGCACATCCTTCCCTGTTCCGCATCAATGCATCACTTGAGTGCTATCCTCTTATTTGCTCTATTCCATATTCTTTCCTGTTCATACTGCTGCAGCTGGTAGCATTATGTGATACAAATAAAATAACTGATTAACTGATTAGCTCTTTTCTTTCTTTGTGAAGCAGTTATATAAACTGATTCTATTTGTTGTCAATTTATGCATAAGCCTTTGCTGAGTAGTTGAGATACATTTTCTAGTCTGTGGGTACTTCACAAACTGCTTACTTTGATTATTAGCTTTTCAGTGTGTGATTAGTCATCTAAATCACAGGGTATCAGTATTGCCAACTTTAAACATCACAAAATCATGAGTCAGTCTCAAAAAATCATGGGATTGCTTAAAAACGATGTCTTTTTTTTCCTTTTAAAAATAATTCTGCAGCTTTTGTTTTTTGTTTTGTTTACTTGGCTTCTGAGCCTTTGGGTTTCATTTGCTTTATGATTTCAAGCTTTTCTGTGCAAGTGCAGATTAGAAAACTCATTAGTTAAGATGGTTATGCGCTGAGCAATCTAGTTTGACAATGTGGTTTTTCAAGAAAAATATTGGGAAAGTAAAATCAGTCAGCAGTGCTATGCTATATTTCATTAACTTACTGAATGACTGAAAAATTCAGCACAAGAAATAAGGGAGAAGAAGATTTTCCACATTTGTTTAAATTCAAATACTGTGAAGCCTTCACATTAAAATGTGTTAGCTTTCAGTTTCATAAATGTAGACCCTGCAGCTCTTGGAGAAAAAACAGATGAAGATATGTTTGCATGAGACTAACTAACTCATGTGGGCAATAAATCAAGCCATAGAAAAATGTGTGCCACACTTAAAGAGCTCACCATCACCCTTTTATATCAGCGAGGCACGTATGTGTGCAGACATAACCTTTGTAGTGATACGCTGCCATCCTTCAAGACTGAATTTCACTCAAGCATATTTCTGCTCTAATGTACCCTAGGAAATCTCCTGGATTAGACACGACTGACCCGTGAGCTGTGCATTACCTGCAAGGGCAGCTCATATCACCCACTCCGCATGGCCTTTTTTCGATTGTAGTGGGATTCATCGTCATACAACGAATTCATCTTGTTCCTGTCCACTTTTGCTATCTTCTGTAACCCTTCATTAAGTCCATCAGAATGAGCTGTTGGGATTGTGCCGCCACTTGGTCTGAAGGCACCGGACACTGGGTTTTTGATTTTCTGATTCTGAAGATACCAGACTAAGAGTTTCAGGATTTGTAGCCTCTGTTTGCCTTCCTTGGATTCCCCACCATGTCTTCAAGCTGCTGATGCTGCTTCTGTTACCAGTACCTCATCTGGGCAATAGTGGAAGAGCAGAGAAGCCAAATTCCACCTTGAACAAGCCTTTCAAAAATATCTGTGAGAAACTTATCAGGTCTGAATTCTTTTAACCTTTTGGAATTGTTCATTACAAATCTTAACACTCTTTTCTAGAAGAAAGCACATCTATACAAAGCCACCCTTGCGGCAAATAATCTAAATAAAAACGATAGAAATTTGCATGAAAGCAAAGTAAATGTCACGATTGGCTTACATTACTCAAAGGTAATACCAGGTGCAGCTTAGTTAAAGGCACAAAATGCAGGATGAAGGGCTTAAATCCCGTAGAAGGCTCCATGTCCCTTAGTACTGGCCACCTGGCACTGGTGTTTTTTGGCCTATACAGACAGCTCCCTATTCAAATTGGCTGATTTCTGAGCCAGTGTTTATTTTCAAACCAGTTTTCTAACTATCTATGCAACACAATTTACATGTGTCCCATTCTTAGATCACTGAAAATAAACAGATAAAAGATCAGAATGCTGAATAGTCACCTTTCTAATATCTTGTATACCTTGTACTTGAAATATCTTTTACTTGGACACAACATCAGAGATGAACTGAACCATGAGACAGGCCTCTTACTTAGCCCCACAATTTTTTTTCTTTTTCTTTCTTTTTTATTTTTTTTTTTTTTTAAAACAGGGATTTTATAGTAGATCCATGGATATCCTATCATCCTAAATGTATAAGCATGTAGTACATTGCATCACAGTATATCCAGACAAAAAGAAATTCAAAGTCATATATCCTAGTAACAGACAAACCCTTATTATACCTGTATCAGAAAGTATTCCAATACAGTCTGACCAACTTAAGTCTAACTGTGATAGGTATAAGAAAACATGTCAGTATTATTTTGAACCAGTTGGTATACTTGTGTTGTAGATATATATTTTTTTTTTGGTCAAACCTGAAAAGTCTGGATATTTGCTCCTGGCATGAATTGGAACCAATGGCATCTTCTGGAGACTTTGCATTATCTCACTCCTCTGTTCTCCAGGACCCTTTTCTTTCTACTCCATTAACTGTTCCTTAGCAGAGATGTGGATTCATAGAATCCTCTGAGTTGGAAGGCACCTTTAAAGGCCATATAGTCCAACCCCCCCCGCAGTAACAGGGACAACACAGCTGGATCAGGTTGCTCAGAGCCCTGTCCAGGATGGTCTAACAAGGTGGAGTACACTCTCCTGGACTTTCCTTTTCTGATTAAGGTACCTTTAGGAGCCTTTCTTGTTCTTCCTGGCACACCTTGTGATGTTTGATTCAAGTTTGGCCTTGGCTTTCATGACCCCATCCCTACACAGCCTAGCAGCTTCCTTATTCTCCCAGGTTACCAGTCCCTGTTTCCACTGCCTGTGCATTTTCTTCTTGCTCTTTGGTTTGACCAGCAGGTCCCATTTCAGCCATGCTGGTCTCTTGCCTTTCTTGTACATCTAGGGATGGAGAGCTCTTGTGCCCTGAGAAAAACTTCCTTAAAGATCTGCCAGCTCTGCTTTGCACTCTTGCCCATGAGGACAGTTTTCCAGGATATTTTGTTGACTAACTCCCCGAAGAGCTGGAAGTTAGCTTTCCTAAAATTTAGCTTCCTAATTTTACTCTTTGACTGTCTCATGTAACTCGAAAGCATGAACTCCACTATTGCACAGTCACTACAGCACAGGCAGTCTCCAAAACTGATGTCACCAATCAGTTCATTTTCATTGGTAAGCAACAGCTCCAGTATTGCTTCCCCTTTGGTGGGGCCATGTTATTACCTGACTCAAGAAGCTATCCTCAATGCATTCCAGGAGCCTCCTGGATTGTCTACAGCTAGCTGTTCTACTTTTCCATCAACCAGCCCAGTGGAAACATCCATGCTACAATTGTGTCAACCTCTGATGCACTCCTGATAACTGCTAGATTTCAGTGCCTCCTGACACAGCTTCCCTATTTGTTGCCTGATGTGTAAATCATGGGGTTCCCCATGCTGTAACTTGCACCATTTCACATCTAGTGCATTACAGGGAAAAGGGGCTATCACTGTACTCCCCCAAAGCTACACCCAGAGCAGCAGTTATATCCCCAGCATTGATGGAGCTCTGTATGCTGCCTGCCACTAGCACCTGAGCTAGCTTCAAGTGAGCAACATGCACTATAGATACCTGTGAGGTTGTTTCTCTCCCCATTCACCTTGTCAGCTTTGTTTTCTACTCTGCCTCACAATCTTTATCCCTGCTAATCTGCACAGACCAAATAGATTGTCCAGACTCCATGCTGCTCGTTGCACTTACAGCCTCCTATCCACACCATTCATTTCTTCTCAATGTTTTATTTCAGCAGCATTTCCACATAACTTCCCTGAGCAGTTCATTTAGGAGAGCTCAGGCTTATTTTGTAGTGTTCAAGCACCAGCCACTACCACAAAGGAGCCAAAGTACCTGTTTCTAGCTCTTCTGGCAAGGCTAAACACACACAGATTTATAAAAGCATAAGGTCAGTGTGTTTCAATTGTCAGTTTTGTTCTGTGGTTCATATAATTTCCCTTTGAAATCAGTGTGCAGTGTGCTTCAGTAGGGACTGCAGGAAATGCTAAAAGTTACAAATATAGCCAGAAGAGCTTCTTTGGACACATCTGAGTGGAGGGATTTTGGAGTATTTCCCAGCCTCTTTAACTGAGTACTCAGGCCAGACCATCACTGCTTGTTGGAGAGAAAGCCAAACACGTAAGTAGAGAGTGAGCCATTGCCTCTGTGCCTTCCCATCTGGACCATGGCATCAGGATTTCTGTAAGAGCTCCAGAGCATTTCTGAGAAGGCAAAAAAAAAAAAAAAAAAGTGAAAAATAAGTCTGCTAAATTATTTTCTCTAGAAAATACGTATTAACAGTTCAGCTGACAGTGGTGCTTTGGACGTGAACTACAAAGGACTGTTAAAGATGCTTTAAAGAACTGTTTTTCAGTTCCTCTTACAGGCCACTATCTGACTAATAAAAGAAGAACATTTTAAAAGTCAGTCTGTGTATCTCTGATTTTAATGATGTGTTACTGCTGTCTTTTACATGGAATGTTGTAAAGAAATGGGCACCAATTACATTATGCTTTTGTAACTATAGTCCTAGGTTTTTGGAAAACCAAAAAGACTCAGGAAAGAACAGAGATGTAGCAATACAAGATTAGACTGAGAATGGAGAGATATAATACTTTTGTTGCATATTTTAAGGCTTGTTTCAAGGCATGAGGGAGCCATGTAAATCACTGGACATGTGGAAGATGACACATTAGTGTAAGGTCATAACGATCATCTATAATGAGAGAATGAAAGAACAAGCATATTCATTTTAATATTATAATACTTATGCTTAGAGAACAAGATTTCTTGAGGCCAAAGCACAGGAAGCAGAATGTTATTCCACTGCCAGAATTTTGTAAGATATTGTGAATTTATCTGCAAATGTGTCCATATGCTACAACATCTAACATTAAATTCAAGAGCAATCTGCCTAAAGAAAAATGATCGCTGTGTGCAATATGAGAACCAGACCTGCTTTGGAGCAGCTGACTAATGACAAATGTTAGATAAATACAGTCAGGGAAATGCAGTTAAGGCTCTTGGATCCTGATCTGAAAAGATCTTAAGTCAGGTGCCTGTCTCCAGGAGCTGAATTCACAGGGTGTATCTAAGCCCTAGATTATTACAGAGTAGCTTCCTTTCCTGGCAGCTGAGGAAGTCTTATTTTCAGCCCTTGGAGGTTTAAACCTAAGTCGTAATATGTCATGTAACTGCTGTGGGTCACTTTAGAGAAGAAAAGTTCCACGCTGCTTTCCTTTTGAAATGTAGCTGCTCTCCAGGAGGAGATAAGGAAGCTGCAGCTGCCTGCTCAGGGCTCTTCTCCGGCAATCGATGACGTGTAGTTCTGATCCCTGCGTTCTGGGCTCTGGTGTGTTTGTATTTAGATAGTCACTGAATTATATCCAGAATCCATCCAGGGAAATTTCCTTGCCTCGCATGTTCTCTCTGAAGAAAAATGCAGTGAACTGACCATACCTTGTTCTTTACCTTCATTTTCTTTTATAATTATTTTACCTATATGGATATCTTCTGGATGCAAGTCTTTCACAGAACTGGGAGATGCATAACAGAAATGTAGTCAGAAATAGCAGATTTGACATGTATAAATGTTTTCAGTGATAGGGCAGTTTTATAACCTCACATTTCATAAACTGTCAGTCTCAGAAGAGATACCTATATATTTTTTGAGCTCCTTTTATGCTTAGCAGGCATAGGATCGTTTTTCACACAAAGGAATCATGCATATGTAGCATTTTCACTGTCCTGGTGGTTTGAAAAAAAATCAGCTACATTTAAGACCAAAAAAAAAAAAAAGGCAAAAGCGACAGCCTCAGTGTTGGTAAAGAGAATTCAATGGAAACTAGATTTTTAGTTTCTTAATGATTTTGTGTTTTTAAAAATATATTGTTATCGTCTGTATCAGCAGTGAGAAATGAGCTTTTTTCTCATTGCAGTGCAGGTGGAGGTGTGAGGGTCCCAGTGTGGGTTTCTCCCAGCAGGGCTGCATACAGCCAGGCCCTGTTCCTGCTTGCCATGGTGCTGAGCAGATTTCAGCTGAAAACTCTTCCGTCTCCAATTCTTGCAAAGTAGCTATTTTCCTTTTCTGTTAAGTTTTGACTTTTTCACTTTAAGCTCTTCCAAGGTAAGGTTTCTGTGGAAGGAAGAAGAAAGGTTGTGACCCATCTCAGCTAAGCAGGGCAGGCAGGGGCCCTGGGCTGCCTCCATGTGCTTGTCGCCTTCCTTCCTCCCGCCAAGGTCATTGCCCCTCAGATCCAGGGCTGATCCTACCATCGAAAGGACATGGTTTTACTTTTAAACACCTAACAAAAGGATTTGCTGTGGAAATCAGCACTTGGGGTGAGGTCAGAGAGTAAACACGGAGCTTATCTCTCTCAAACTGCTGCCCTGCTGACATGAAACGAGGTGGTTCTGCTCCACCTCACCTCCCCTCAGCTCTGACTGTGTGCTCCTGCACTCTCCCTGAAGCTCATTGAGCTCACTAAGGGAACAGAAATTAGCTTATTTGTCTATTCATTAAATTCTGGATCTGTTTTCTGCCATTTCAGAGAAGCGAGTGGGATCAGCACAGGGCTGATAAGCAGCCAGAGGAGTGTAAGAGAAGGTGTCTGGGCAATGGATGGGAAGAGCAGGACAGTATTGGCATTATTGGCTTCTATCATCCTTTGTAATCACCTTCAAGTACTCTGGGCAGCAAACAGGGACTGCTCAGCAATACTGATTGATAGCCTGATGGCTGAGCTGCCTCCCGTGTGGATGTAGATCTGTGACAAGGATGGTAACAAGGGGCACAAACCTCAGCAGCTCTCCTGAGGCAGACCATCCCCAGTTCTCCATGTGAGCTCGTCTTCTATTTTCTTTTATCCTGTATAGCTAACTCTCAGGGATGAACAGGTTTTTTATGGATTTTCCAAAAACAGCAGTCACAATAAAGCCAGCATTGTAATCATGCATCCCAGATGCTACTTTGGATGAAACCAGATATAGAAAAATAATTTTGGAGAAAGAAAATGAGCAGGTGACGATAGTGAAGTTGTAATGCAATTGATAGACTTAATTATAGTATTTGCTGCTGTGAAGTCTATAATACTGTCTAATAAGTTAAAATGTAGGAAGACTACTGAATTACTGTTTTGTCTATTTACTCTGCTATTTTTAGGATTTATTGAATAACATACCTAGGATACCATGTAGAATGTGAAGGTGTACATGGAAATATATAAGCTAATTTTGTATTCGGTTAAAGCAAAAATTAATAATGCTTTTCTGAAGAAAAATAGCACCAAAAATTCTGCTAGTTTACAATTTGCATTCATGTTTCCTCAGTTCTTGTTTTCCTGATCATCTCTCCTGAAAACAAAAAAACAAAAACAACAACAAAAAAAAAAAAAACAAAAAAAAACAGTGCTAGTTTGTTCTAGTATCCTTTACTGTATTATATCAGAATTTTTCTGTGCAAACTAGAAGAACAAAAGGTTATTATTCCTAGCTTTTAGTGTAACAAACACCATTAGTAATGTATTGATACTGTGAAAGACTACTGGGTTAATTTGAACCACAGCCAGTTTCATTTTTATGGTTATATGACACTTCAGTAATGATTGTTTTGCATCACTTGGTAGAGCTCAGTTTGACCACTGAGCTATTTGAATCTTATGGGTTTTGCTTCTTTGCACTTGTGCCAGGTAAAGAAGCAGTGAGCAAAGCAATATGTCCCAAATCCCAGGAATAGTTCTGCTCACTTTCTCATTCTGCATTTCCTATGTTGCTGTAGCTCTTTTGAGAGTAGGGCTTATTTCATTTCTATTAGTGGGCATCAAAAAATAAAAAACCAAAAAAAATCCCAGTAAATACAACCAGTTTAAAAACGATAAACAGGCCACTTCCAAAACATAAAAAAATAATAACCAAACAAAAATAAACAGAGAACCACAAATGCATTCAGAGAAAATGCAATTACCTTCATTTTACTAACATTTTATGGAGTAAAATCTTCAAGCTTATAAGCATAGGAATGTACGCTGTATGTTCCAGTTTTCCTTATATGGTAATGCCTACCCTTTTGTTCCAAGCCCACTGCTCCAATATGGCTGAATCAGCAGAAGTGTTTTTGTAGGTACAGTTCTGTTCTCATGGATCTGCCTCCAGTGAATGTTGTCACCATCTTCTTCTCAAAGAAGTGAGTGAAGGGTGATTTTTACTCTTAGACGCTAAAGCAGAAAAATACTGACCTTCAGAACTAACATTTCTGAGCAAGGTTTTCTGTAAAGAAATGGTAATCATCTGCTGTATAATATATATAATGTATATATGTTGTATAGACACAGGGCACTAATAATTGAAGATGAGCTGTGTATATATGTATATATCAGGCCATCAGCTGTATGTTGTCAAAGCAATCCCAGATATGAGCACAGATTGGCAGAAGTACTCACTGAGAGCAGCCCTGTGGAGAAGGATTTTGGTATCTTGGTGGACAAAAACCTGGACATGGGCCTTTTGCAGCCTGCAAGACCAACAGCATCCTGCTCTGCATCAAAAGAGTTGTCAGCAGGGTATGGACTGTTCCCACTGTGAGGCCCCATATGAAGTACTGCATCCAGGTCTGTGACCGCCAGTACAGGAAGGATGTGAAACTGTAGGAGTGGATCTGAGGAGGGCCACTAAGATGATCAGATGGCTGGAGCACCTCTCCTATAAAGATAGGTTGGGGGAGTTGAGTTGGTTTAGTTTGGGGAAGTGTAGGCTCAGAGGAGACCTCACTGCAGTTTTCCAGTACTTGAAGGCAGTTTACAAGCAGAAGAGGGGAACAGATTTTTACATGGTCTGATGGTGAGAGGATAAGGGAGAATGACTTTAAACTAAAAGAGGGGAGATTTAGGTTAGATATTGGGAAGCCTTTTTTTACTCAGGGTGTTTAGGCATTGGAATGAGTTGACCAGAAAAGCTACGAATGCCCCATACCTGGTGGGGCTCAAGCCCAGGTGTGATTGGGCCCTGGGCAGCCTGATCTGATGGGTGACAACCCTGCCCATTGCAGAGGAGTTGGAGCTAGATGATCTTTTAGGTCTCTTCCAACCTAAGCCATTCTGTGATACAATTCTATGATTCTTCTAATTTGCTTCTGCAAATAAATAGTTTAGAAGCTATATTAACTAAGAAATTGTAACAAATTGGGACAATTGTTTCCTTTTGTCATTATATTCTTGTGTGTTAAATTTCTCAGTTAAATACTCATCCATGTTAGTTTTAAAGGTATAACTCAAATGTGTATGTGGTGAATGTTACTAGATTCACTACTTTAACTATTTATTAATTTGTTAACAGATTTGCTAGTAATAACATCTATGTTGTGACTCAACAAAACTAAAAGCACTAACTAAAGCACATACTTATATGATATGTGTGTGATTAAATGTGGAGAGGTTGCTGAATTGTTTCTCAGTGATTTGTGAGTGCGTATTAATCACTAAAAAATAATAAACTGCAGTGAGTGTCCTTGCTCCCACAGGACATCAATGCACTGAGTCAAAGAGCAAATACAGACTCCTCCCATTACACATCAATTTTTGTGAGTCTTATTCTGTGTTGACATTATTGTGCAAATACCTTAAAGGAAGGCTTATTACTTTATTTCACCTCTGATGCCAGTTGTTAAACCTATAACTGCAGTCTGCCTTTTGATTTTCTGTACTTTTATGGGTCAGATTTCCTACAAAGGATGCCAAGTATTTGTTTCTCAGTACAAATTGTTCTTAATCTATGTTACGCAGGATGAAAAGTGCACAATACATGTGAATGAAAATTCCAGCACTGACAAGTGGACCAGCATTCATGCTATTTTCTTTTGAATACATCACATCTATGAACTTCAGTGAGTGGAAGTAGGAATGTTTTCTTTTGTTTTGTTTAAGTAGATAGGAGGGAGATTTGCAAAATTTTTCATTAGTAACTCAGTACAGGGAAAAAAAAATACATTTCCTCATATGATCATGTACATAATTTTGCTGCTCCTGATTTCATTTCATTTCATTACAACCTTGGAATATAGCAAGTAGTTTTAAATGCTAGTTATGCATTTAGAAGCCACACAAATACTTCAGTTGCACACTACAATTTGCTGAAATGTCTTTCAGAATTACTTGTGCAAATAATCAGACCATTTATACTTAGAAATGTTGGCTGGTATTGATACAGTATTTGGGGTAACTCAATAGTATCTTGGCTAGAGTAAACAGTAAGAAAAGTGAGTGGCAGAGCTCCTTTTTATTTTTGTCAGAACAGTTATTGGAACAAGCTTAAGCAAATTCATTGCTAATTCTAGATTCTGATTTGAAGAAGCAGAATTCAGTTATTGAAAATAAAACGAATTGCTGGTGTTTACCAGGGAGGAGGTAATGTCAGTGGTAAAGTGTCTGAAGGCTGGATGACCCATGAGAATAATTAAAATGCTAAAACAGGAGCATATGCCAGTGGAGATGGCTCGCCTGGTAATCAGTTGCTCATTCTTTAATGTTTTTAGTAGACCAGGCTTGTCAAGCAGACTGATTATATAGTTCAGCATTACTTGTCTTAACCTTTTGTTCTTGAGAGGTGACATTTCCTTGAAAGCAACATGAAAGGAAGAATTAAAAATAAACAGGCTGAAAACAACCTATTTTCCATTGGATAGCCAAGTCAGCAGGAAAAATAACTCCTTTAAAACTAGATTTATTTTAGCTTACACTTGATAAAGCATACATGTAAAAGATCTGTTCTTCCACTTACCTACCAAAAAAGTGTTGCCTTATCATTCCACCAGTTCTTCTCCTTATTTTTCATGGAAAATAAGACTCTTGAAGCATCAAAAAATAGCTTTTTTTTTTAGTTGTTTAACTGTCAAAACTTAGTAATGCTGTGTAGTGCCAGTACCCATTGCAAGCCCTTATAAAACCCACAAAACATACAGAGTTGAAGGAATGAGTAAGTGCTTATTTCTATGAAAGTACTTGACATGCTCTTCTGGTGCATAGCTGAGACAGGTCTAAATCCTCCCCTGCTCAGTTCAGTCAGGTGTCCTTGTACCTGGGACAGTGCTCTCTGCCACTCCAGTTCTGGATCACTGAGGACATTTCACCGGGATCTGTGAAAGTGATTCTACACTGTACAAAACACTTAATTGACTCATAGCAAAGAGGCAGGAAATTGCTTTTTTTAGAAAGTCCTCTGACTGCTAAATTGCAGAGCTCTTTGTGATCTGAGTAGCATTTTGTTAATTGTGCAAAATGGAGAAAACGTTAATCACAGAAGCAGAATCTGTGAAGAAATAACTCACCGTGACAGTCTTTTAAAAATTAAGGGCCTAGCATCTCTGAGTGGAAGCTGTTTGACTTGCAGCTCTGTCTCTCAGACTGTAGGTACATTGTGCCTCCATCTCTGTTCCTCCAAGTGAGGCAGGACTGTCCCTAAGATCATGTTAGATCTTTGATGACTGCTAGCTCTGTTGACAGTCTTGGGGATTCCCTGGGTTTCATCAGTTCATTGCAGTGTTGGAGGAGCATTGCCTGCTGAGGACCAAGTATCATTAGGATCAGGTGAGACCATTGTGTGGTTTTTTGATCTCTCTTTTTACTTTTATTAACATGAAAAATACCCTTCCTGTAGAGACATCTTTTTGTCATCCAGCAGTACATAAACCTTCAACTGATAAAAGAGTAGAGCAACCACAAAACTATGGAAGAGACATAATTTTAACAGCAAGGTAACATCAGCTTGCAGATTGAAACTGCCCTGCTACTCTTCCATTTGTATTCTCAAAACTGGGCTGCAGATATTATGCATTCTTTCCTCAAAAATCCATGCCAGCAGCAGATCTGTTCAAGTAGAATTGAAAAAATGATAATCTGCTGAGACCTATCCCTGCTTTTCCCACCTTCAGCAACATCTTCCCAAATGACTGGAGCTTGCAGCAACCTGTCATCTTATTCATATTCAATGAAATGCTGGCAACAAAGATAAATTTTGCACTTAAGATGAAACTATTATTTCCATAAGAATGCCTGCTTGTTAGGAAGGAGATGTGGGCAGTCACTTGGTGTACTGAAACCTATACTCCCTATGCTATCAAATACTGCTAAGGGCACAAATGAGGCTCATGCATCCTTCTCTGTTGACTGTCTCTTCATGAAAGACCCGTGTAACATAAATCTAGGAAACAAATATTCCTAAAAATAACCCTCCCTTCTCTCTTTTTTTTCTGCCATCATTTGCAGCTGTCCATCAGAAGTGAACTGTCCCATTTCTGTGTCTGCCTGAATTCTGTACTGTGCTGCAACCACAGTTAGTGTGTTGAGCTAAGATATGATGAAATTGACTTAACTTGAAAAAAACACACTCTCTCTGCAGTTTTTAGGTCATCTTTCACTTGGCCAGAGAAAACAAGTAGAAACTGCAGAAACCTGATTCATCTTGGCAATTGTCCCACTGAGAGTAGAGAGTGCTCCAGGGTGACAAAAGCATAAAAGATACCTTTCAGGTATGATATCAGATAATTTTAATAGGCATATTCTGGTCCTAATACAGTGGGGACTTCCGTTTCCCATTGCATATGTATAGGTGACTTCTTCTGTAAATAAATTTGTAATTACATAAAGCAAACACCTTCTAAACTCTATGTCATAGTTAAAGGAGTAATAAATTATAAAGTACTAGGGAACTTCCTTGCTAGTTCATGATCCGCCACAACTGATACACGGGGTATTTAATTCACATGAGAGAGGTCTTTGATATGAGGATCATAAATGCAAATAAACACTTAGGTTATTTCCTTTCCTTTCCTTTCCTTTCCTTTCCTTTCCTTTCCTTTCCTT